>VXBO01011430.1:0-21423 GCA_013400135.1 Rhinoptilus africanus
AGCATCGCGGAGGTGAAGGTGCTGGACGTGCAGAAGCGGCGCATCCCCAACAAGCACTATGTGAGTGCCTCGCCTCGGGTCGCCCGGCCCCGGGCAAACAAAGGCCGGGCGCTGCCGGCCCGCGGGCGGCCCCGCTCCCCCACGGAGCGCGGAGGGAGTGGGGAGGAGGGGGGCAGCGCTGCCGCTCCCACCCCCGGCGCCTCCCGTGGGGACCACCCGGTTTCCCCCCCCTCCACTGACGCGCTGCCTCTCCCCCCTCAGACCCCCGCTCCCGGGGGAGGCGGGCAGGGGCGTTGTCGTGCTGGAGTGGGGGGCGCAGCGCCGGGGGTGCCCCTGTGCGGGACCCGCCGGGAGGTGCCCGTGGGTTGCTGCGGGTGGGATGTCGCTGGAGGGGCTCCTGGGGCAGGGGAGGAGGCGGCGACTCGGGGCACCACCGAGAGGTGCCTCTGCGGCGTTGGGCAGGGGGGCTCGGAAACCTGTTGGCTGCAGAGTCCAAGGCAAGGGACCCCCCCCGGCTCCTTCTTTCTGTGCTTGGGATAGTGCCACTGTGGAGATGTTCCCTCGTGTCCCCTGCACCCCTTCTGCATGAGCTACCAGGGAGCACGGTCCTGCACGCTCCAGGGCATCCTCCAAACAGTTGTGGATTTGTCTGTTTTTGAAGGGGTTGAGTTTTTCCTTTTTACTTTTTCTTTTGTTTATTATTATTATTGTTTAAACTTTGGTGTGCTTCCAGGCATCCGTGGAGACCTTGTGGGTGAATCCTGGCAACAATCGTAATACAAAGACCAAAATGTTCTCCCTGCCTCATTCGCCTTAGACCAGGGTGACCCAGTGACACCCTGCTCGCAGCACGTTTGGGTTGCAAAGATGGGCTGTTGGGTCTGGCTGGAGCATGGCGTGTTGGCAGAGCCAGGCTCCCCGAGCTCTTGGGAGAGAAGGGACTTCTCTGGGCCACCCTGTCTGGCTTGTGGCAACGAGTAACAGTGGGAGGAAAGCAGAGGGCAGGCCAGCTCTAGCCAGGATGCAGGGGGAGGATAAAGGAGGGCTGTTACCCCCCTCCTTGCATCCAGGGATGCGATGTGGCTGCTGCCGCCCAACGCCTTATCACCCCTTCTTCCTCCTCTGCCCTGCCTGCGGCTTTATCAGCCCTGGCTGAGCGTGACCCCAGCTCCAGGCGTGCCCCCCCTCTTCCTGCCATGTTCATCCCAGACTTACTCGTCGTAGCTGGGTTATGCAGCCGATCTGGAGGAGCATGTCCGTGAGGAGGTTTGCTGAGCTGCGTACGCTGCTGTTTGTCTTGGCGGATCTGTTGGATCGCCGTCAGGTCCTGTAACAGGGCTCGGACGGGGTCGCCTGTGGCTGCTCTTCTACTCTCCCTTCTGGGCCTTCTCCTTCCCTTGCTGGGGCTGAGGGCTCCTCACACCCATCCGGATCTGCGTCCCCACGGCTGGGAGGTGCACCCCAAGTACTGGACACGGTCTGTTTTGGGCACTGTCCCTGCTCACAGGGGCGAGGTGGGTGGAGTTGGGCATAGCACAAATAATCCCTGCGAGGCTGGAAAACTGGAGCAGAAGTGGTTTTCTCAAAAGAGAGCCCTACGGCGGGGCAGATGGATGGGGGCACCGGAGCTGATGCTCCCGGGGAGGTGGGAGAAGGCAGCCGCACGCAGCACAGCCAGCTGTGCGGTGCGGCCGCTCGCTCCCTCCTCGCCCGGTGGCTCGAGTCCTCTGCCTCTGACCTTTCCCTGGACTTGTCTTGGACCAAAACCCGGCATCAAGAGCCAGCGGGGCCGAGCCCAGGGAGGGGCAGCAGCCTCCGCGGGGCAGGGCTGGAGTGAATTGGATTGCTCGCCTTGTTTGAGGGGATCGATTGGAACTCGGCAGATCCACAAAGCCAGTTAATTATATGGAATCAAAACCTTTTCTTTTTTTTCTTCTTCCTCCTCCTGCAAAGAGACGGAGAGGAGGGGCAGTGAATCGCGGCTGAGTCATCTTACTTTAGGCTGTATCTGCCGGCACGCTGCAAATCCTCCTCAACCACAAAGTGTACATGTTAAACCCTTGCTCTCTGGCTTCTGATTGCTGAGCATAAACGTGCTCTCCATTCCCTGGGGCAGCCGCTCGCTGTCCCCGGGGAGGCCAGAGGAGCACGCTGGCTTTTCCTGCCACTGCTCCATACTGGCCTGACCGGCGGGTGACCCGCGCTGCTTGGGCTGCTCTCTGCATCGGCCACAGGCTATTCTTTGCCGGACAAAGGTGCAGTTGTGTTGGCTGTAGTGAGGCCGCAGCAGAAAGTCGTGAATTCCTGTTTCCCAGAAAAGTGAGATCAAACCAGTGTTTCCAAGTCCTTATTGATGCCCGCGGTGGGGAGGGGCTGTAGGAAAGGCCAGTTCTATTCAAGCCAGCGTAGTTCACCCATCACCTTGGTAATTGATACAAAAAGAGTTGTGTTGCCCGGGACAAAAACATGCGGTTTTGCAGCTCTGATTTGAAGTGGGAGGCACAGTATTGCCCCAGACTGGGGGGCTCGGGCTGGATGAGGACCTGGCAAGGCGTCGGGTAGGGTTTGGGTAGCCAAGTGCCAGTTTGAACACATGCTGAGCTGAGTGTTGGGGTTTAGCTGGGGACCCAAACACAGCCCCATGCCCTCGAACGTGTGTGTGCATGTGAATGGCACTGGCTCAAATCCTGGTGCAAGGGAGCATCAGTCCAGCGTGCTGCTGTCTCGCTGCTCTTGCTGCATCTGATGGCTGTGCTCCCCTGGAAGGACACACCGGGACAACAGTCTGCTTGTCCCATCTCCTGTCCATCCTCCTTACCCTGGTGACAGCCCAGTACCCGACCTGAGGGTGGGAGGAGCTGGGTGGGTTATTCAAAGGAAGCCCAGGTGTGTTTAGAGGCATTTGGGGGATAGGGGAGATGGGAATGGCCTCTTGATTGGTCTTCCCCTTGGTGAGGTGTTAAATAGTAAATCAGGGTCAGGCTAAATTGCACTTAGCAGGGGATGCTCTCCCCTTGCGTGCTTTTCTCCTTGCCTTGTACTCCTGGAAGGCTCTTGCTGCCATGGTGTTGGCATGGTGTGAGGCCCACACGTCTCTCCTGTGCTTGTCAAACCAACTCTGCTCACACACGTGGAAGGGCTGAGAGGGGAAGGGTAACCGAGCTTCTTGCTCTGAGTGATAGGAGCCTTGAATTTGCTCTGACGGCTGTGAAACCGCATCACGCTGTCCTGCAGTGGCCCCTCTCCTGCGCTGCTGACCCCGGCTGCTTCAACCACACTAGTACCACTTGTGTCTTTAAGCTTTTTTCATGGGCAGTACCTGGACGAGGCTGGGAGAAATTATCCTTTTGCAGGTGTTTGTTGCAGGATGAGCTGCTCTGATTCAGTTGAGAGAGAACAACCGAGCCCGGGATCTCGGCAGCCCACCCTCCAAAGGGACTCCCATCCCTCGGGCACTGGCGGGAGGGTCACCCTGCAGTGACATTTCCCGTACAATCCTGTGTTAAGTCATTACAGCTCGTGCCCCTTGGGGATGCTGGCGGCGAGGGCTGCAGGGAGGTACTGCAAATTTGGAAAGGCAAATAGTCCAAGAGCAGAGTTTAAAAATAATCATTCTGGGCGACAGAGTAGCAGACTGTCATTTCTATGGTCTGGCCAAGTCTCAAATTCTGATAAATGAATGTTTATTCAGAAAAGACCTAAAGCAAAGCCATAGTTGAAATGGACTAAATTTTCCTTTAAAGGACTTTACACAGGATCTTTTTATAGTTTTGTGTTTGTTATTCTCTAGTAGAAGTCCCCAAAACAAAGCTTTTCCCTACTAAATCCAGATTTTGGTTGTTTTTTGCCCTTAGGCATGCTTCAGGACCTTTCGTTTCAGTGCAGCTGCAATTTACATGTTTTGTTCTGTGTGTTAATAGCAATGTCACTGAATCGCATCTTCATTTCTACCATCCTGTCCGCCAAGAACACTTCCATTGTTCATATAGTTTCAAATGGTTGCTCCAGAGAACAAACCAAAAATATACATATACATCCGACAGGAAAGGAAGAGCAGCATGCTCTTTGGTTGTGTTAGTTTATTGGAAAATCTGGACTACGCTCTCGCAGGACGTCCTTTCCTGGCCTCCATGCACACACGTACCACTATGAAAAAGAGAGATTTAAATAAAGCGTGCAGCGTACATTTATTTTTCAGGCTTGGATAACAAGATTGCAAACTTTAAACAAGGTGAATAACCGTGCATATTGAAACGCCTCATTTGTGGCAGCTGCCTTGCGAAAGTAATTAGCAGTGCGTGTTGGGATCTGGTGCCTAGATGATAGCATCTATAGATGTTTTAAAATTAATTTGATGAAAAACACGTTCAAAAAGTAAGCGTGTTGTATTTTTCACGTGGAATTTGTGGCCTGATGGTAGATGTCTTCTCTGCTTCTGTTCCTTCTAGTGGCCATTGTTGGTTTCGTTCGTTGTCCAACCCAACCTCGTTGCTTCTCTGGAATTGATTATGGAGCATTCAGAGAAGAGTGCTCAAATGGCAAGAGGACAAAAACTGCTAATCTATAGATTCTCTAGTTCTTCAGTGCCTTACACGTGTAGAACAGATGTCTTCTGAAGACCATGTGTCCCATGAACCTGTGTGTCGTGGTCCCCTGCTCCTGACTTGCCCAGCCGGAGCAGAGCTCTGTGGGGACCTGGTGCAGCATCACCTTGTACGGCTGCGTTATTTCTGCCGTTGTGAATCATGCTGGTTGCTTGGCTTAAGAAGGATGTTGGGGAATGACTCCCCCCGTGCCACGCTCTCTGGGGAGCGTGACTGTGCTCATGGTATGGTGGGAATGTCCTGTGGGGAACCGAAGGAGCCTTGTGTGTCTAGATTGAGGGAACAGGAGATTAAGATGAATAGTGTGAAATCCATCCAGGGGTTGTTACTTAAACCAGGAATGAAAGAGAGCAAAAGCGAAACCAGAAAGTATGAAGTAAGGCTGAACCCAGGAAGGTGGAATCTCTGCCATGGCAAAGAGTTTCTGAGCATCGGTGGCCCCCAGAGGTTTGAGGGCTTTCTCAGCATCCTCAGCAGTGTTTTGCTGCTGTATCCTGTGGTTCTGCTGTATCTCATCCCATTTCCCGTCAGCTGGCCAGTGCTCTCCTGCTGGAGGGAGGCCACAGGCAGGGTGTTGGGAGCCCATAGCTGGTAGAAATTAGGAGCTGTCCTTGCACCTGGCCCTGCTGTGCTGCACAGCATGACAGAGCTGGTCAGTCCTTCCTTTCCCCCACCCTCTTGAGAGAGTTGGGGCTTAAGGGAGGGCTATTGGCCTTGTGGATGAAAACCAGCACTCAAACGCAAACTCTCCTTTGTTTTTCTTCCCTAGTCATGTTACTTAAGGCTGTTGAAAACTTTGAATGTCACAGTTCAGTGCAAGGGCCGAATCCTGCCTGGCACACAGCCACTGAGGCGGATGCAGCTCTCAGTGGAACGCTGCTGCTCGTACACAATTCCAGCAGTGAACTTGGGTGTAGGGGCCATCCATCGCCTCTGCCCATTCGGAGGGATGGTGACCTTGATCCCTCGCAGCTTTGCTTTGGAGGGTATCTCTGTCTTCCGGCCGTTTCACATAGCAGTGGGAAATAGGAAACAAATGGATCCATATGTTTGACCTTCAGTGTGACTGAGAGCAAGCAGGCGGGTGCGTATGTTGTCGGGCTGAGGGGTCTGCGCTGTGGCTGAGCGTGGCTCCGTGGGTTGTCCTTGGGGTCCCCGTGGTTGGTGTGCCCTGGCAAGCCGTACAACAGCGGAGCGGGAGGAGCTGTCACTCCCTGGGGTTTTAGGGAGGGGGAACAGTTGAAGGGAGGAATCGGAGCGAGGGGAGGCGGCTGCTTTGTAGTCCGGGGTGCATGGGCAGATCAGCTTGGGTTATTTGCCGCGGCAGTGAGGGTATGTCTGTCCTCGTGCTGCCTGCATCCCCGTTACCCAGCTCCTCCCTGCGGCTCTGACCTGTTGCTTCTGCCTCTTTCCTCTGCTAGAGCAGAGGGACCGCAGCAGCATCCCCCATGCCCTGCAGTTACCACTGGGATCACTTTTCCATGCCTGTCCCAGTGCCATCTGAACCGGCGTGGCCCTTCTCCTGGCTTCCTCTGTCCGCAGAGCAGGAGCAAGGGGGTGACAAGGTATCTGGGGATGGAGCAGGGGCCTGGCTGTCCCTCTGCCACTCTGAGCTTCGGTGTCCCACAGCACAAGATCCCCGCTTTCCCCCTCCCAGCCCCGCACGCCTGCGGCGGAGAAGGCTGATGGAGAGGGGCCAAGCACAGCAGCTCGCCGCCAAGAACTTTCTTTGTTTCCAGCCACCTCCCTCCTTTTTTTTCTTTTCCTCTTACAATTTCCCACTCCCTTTTCTATATTAAACCCCGCTCTGGTTTGGCTTGATCCCTCAGCTGCTTTGGTTTCTCTGCCCCTTTGAATTTCTTGGTGCTCCTTTTTTACTGCAGCGGCCAAAGCCAGGGTGCGAGGCTCTCGCATCGCTTCCCTGTGTTTCGGAGTGTGAGGGAGTGCGGGTGGGATCGAGAGACAGATGCTGTTTTCTCCTACTGGTGAAAGATGCTTTAAATATGCATAGTTTTCTACAGAGAGGTTTATTGTACATGGTCTCCCTGGACCTGAGACCACACAGGCTCAAACCCATTGCAGACAGCTCAGCCTCTGCTGGAGGCTGTTATGTCTGGCTTTGCCGGAGGAGCTCTGCCGGGTGGCTGGGGGACCTATGCCGATGCCCGTCGGTGGTGGGTGGGCAGAGCCGAGTGTCCCTGCAGCTCCTGTACCTCCTGTCTTTCCAAGTGACCGTGACGTTGCTTTCTGCCCTGCTGTCGTTCACGTGCCTCTGGTGTGGAAACAGGAGAGTCTCGGCATGTGGGAGCTCTGGGTGCGGGGATGCTTCAGGGCTGGGATTGCTGCAGGGGCACCCAGGGAGGGCTGTGCCGTGCCAGGGAGGGCTGCTGGCGGGCTGGGGGCTTGCGGGGCTGTGTCGGTGTGGGTGTGCGGCTCCTGGGCTCCAGCTGGGGTCGCGGGCTGGTGCTGAGCTTGGGGTGGATTTGCTGCCTCCTTCAGTTGTATGCCGGGTGCCAGGCAGTGAGTTAACGGGCCAGCCAGCCAGCCCTCTCCCCAAAGCCTTACTTGTGGGCTTTATGTGTGCCCCCGCAGCCAGGACAATTTGCAAGTCTCCTTGGAAAACTTGGGAAAACTGCTGTGGGAGGAGAGAGGCTGAAACTGTAGCTCTAGGTTTTCTTGCAACTTCAGTCTGACTTTCTTGTCCTCAAATCTAAGCAGTCCTGGCTGCTTCCCAGGTTGTGTTTTGTGCATGTCCGTTGTGTGTTCACGCCAGGAGTCCAGAAGTGATTCTTCTAGGAGGTCACATGGCCTCATGTTTCAAGAATGGGAAACTGTTTCTGTTAGGGGTTTTTTTTGGTGTCTTCTTAATTCCATTGTCTCAAGTCAGCCGCTTGAATCATCTCCTCTCTCCAGCCACGTTGTTGCGTGGAACAACGTGCCTCTTGGGGAAGGTGCCAGACTGAGGGCTTGTGAAGGACGCCGGAGTCCATGGTCCCTTTGAGCGGTGGAAGTCACAGGGAGCCATTGCTATCTGCAGCACCCAGGGTCTTTATCGGTCCCTGGAAAAATACTGGGGTCAGACGGCTCCCAGGGTTTATGCTTGATACTTCGTTTCTTCTAGAGGAAAAATAAAATAAAATCAAATCTCTGTCTGCCCTTTCAGATAGAGATAATTTGCGCTGGCTTCTCGTCCCCTCTGTTCTCGTGCTCTGGTCCCCGTGACTCCGACCGTGCTGGATGTGGGTCTGAGCTGGCTCCTGCTCTTCTGGTGGTGCCTGACGCGGGAGCTGGCGCCCTGCGTGGGGTGCTGGCCTGCCCCACGGGGATGTCCTGGGTCTCCCTCCAGCATTCACCCGCTGCGGGTCCCCTGCATGTCCCCCGGGGGCTGCAGAGCCCTTGCTGCCACGCGAGCTGAGTGGCAGCTCTCGTTGACAGCTCTGTTACGGTTGGACAAGTGCCATTTGCATTTCTTTTAGCAACTTGTCATTTTTTGACAGTTCCCTTACGAGGGTTTTCAGTCCCACTTTCCACTGGCCTGTTCTCCCTCCGAGATGCTTCTCCAGATAAACTGGGCAGGAAAGCAGTGGCAGACACAGGGTTACGCTGGGGGGACACTGAGCTTGCAGTGCCCAGCCGGGGGGCTCCAAGATCCCTGGGGCCTTTCTTTCCATCTTTATATTTCTGTTTGGGGCACTTAGTTTGTAATGTGACCAAGGAGAATCCTGGGCGATGGAGGCCCTGATGGTAAACATCTCAAGCGGTAATTTTTAAGTAGTTGGTATATGGCCAATTCCTTGTAATGTGTGGAGCTGGAGGAACCCAGGGAGTTTGGGGGCCAAATCGCCATGGTGTCTGTGGGAGTTCAGCCTTTTGCGTCTGCAGGTTTCCATTTTCTGTGAAGGATCTGATAAACTTCTGCCTTCCGAGAGATGGGAGCGCAGGGAGCGTTTGGTGTTAACGTGAAGCGCGTCTCTTCCCCAGCATTAAGCAATGTCTACCTACACCTCCAAAACTGTCCCAGGAGCCTCTGCACCCCCTGTGAAAAGCCCCCTGGGAGCAGAGGGCAGATCTTGTCCTCTTGCTTTGGTCTTGGCTGCAACTCTGGCGAGGTTGTCCCACCAGGAACTCCTCCTGCTCCGTAACTCTGCTTGCTGCAGCATGGTCTCCTGGTGCGAGGGCAGGGAGAGGAGTGATGGGGGGCTAAGGGTGCCTGTGTGGGGCTTTCTTAATACTGAAAGCAGGATTTTGAGTGTATTTGAGTGACTCTGAAAGCTCTGTACCCCTCCTCTGCACCTTGCTGTAGTAGGACAAACGCCATGAGCTGCGTCTGAAGGATTTTGGAAGCAGGGGCATGAATTTCAGCTATGCTCCCCTGACCTGTGCCTGAAATGAAGCTTGGGAGGTTTGAGCCCCAGTAATTTCTGCCTGTCCCAAGGCTCTGCCTGGCCCCTTGCCTTCAAGCATCAGACGTAGCTGCAGGGTTTGACCTGACACATGTGCACCAACGTAGGCTGGAGCGGAGCAAGTGATGGAGGCTTTTGGGCTGGGAGTGGGACAGGGTAAGGCATCCTTTCCAGAGGGAGGGAGAGAGGGGAGGCACCGGTTCCCGGGTTTCACCGAGTCAGCTAGTTCCCTTCACGGTGCAGACCCCACTGCTGGCCCGGGAAGGGCTGTAAATATTTAGATAGCCCTGCCTGTTGGTTTTGGCCATGGGCCCAGCCCACGTGATGGGGTTGCAGAGCCCCTCTCTTGGATCTGGCCGCCTGCCGCCTCCCTGCCATCTGCTCGGCTCTCCCCACCCCTCGAGGAAACGCTGGAGCGGGGTCCGTGGGGCGGCACCCCCATTCCCATCAATGCTCCCCATGGGTCTTTGTCCCTGAGGCAGCTCCAGCTACAGCCCTGGGAGATCCCCTCTCTCTTTCCGTGGAAAGGGCCTGCTGGTGGTTTCTCTGTATTATTTCTTTGAAGGGCCATAGAAACCAGAGCTGGAGAAGACCCATGAAATAATTATTTCCACATGCCCTACCCACACAGCTGGGCTGGGAAAAAGCCCATCCTCAGAGCAGCCTCTGCAGGACCAAGGGTTGCAGGAGCGGGTGATGGGGTGGCTCCTACCAGGACAAAATTGGGTTTGTTTGGGCTGCCGCTTCGTGGTGGGTGCTCCTGACAGGTCGTGGAGGCCAGGAGGGGAAACTTCAGACCAAGTGCAATGTTTTCAAAACTGTCTTGATGATTGGAAGTCTCTTCCAAAAGTACCTGAGAAAGCGACATGTGTGGTGCATATGGTAGCTCGGTGCCTCGTCATCTCCAGTCCCTGTGAAAACCTTCACTGAGTGGCCAACTGCAGCATTCTTCCCTTTCAAAATCGGCACTTTCGTTGTTTGTTAAGGAGAGCACCTGAGGTACGCTTTCTGGTGTCTTTTTTTGTCTCTAAGATAGCAGGGACTCGATTAGGTATTGGCCGAGACCAAGACCTGCAATGGTTTTGGCCAATTGAGTATCTTGGTGGGATGGGGCTGTTAGGGAAGGACAAGTGATATTCACGAGGAGAAAGGAAGCCAGCTTGACTGAGACAGTGTTTTTATAGATACTGAGGAGCTGTGGGCTTCCCCATCTTTTCTGCTTCCCACAAGTAGGTGAGGAGATACCCCTGGAGACCCTTCTGGGGATGTTCAAGAAACCATTATCCAGACTCCTGTGAGATCTGCATTTCAGCAAAATAGGAGTGAGCTCGTCGGTTGGGAGAAATGCTCCTTCCTTCAATTGCAAAGGGTATAATAAAGCGTGGTGTGCCCTCAAATCCCATGGCTTTATTACCCTTAAGAGCTTTGAATTCATTTTGGCTTGAGCAAATCCACATCCTGATTAAAATCCCAGTCTAATAAGCTGTTGACTCCAAATAAAGGCAGGATAGGAATAAACAGTGAAGAAAAGTTGGCTCTTCCTCCTGCCCCAGTGGAAGGCTTTCTCCAGGCAGGCAGCCAGCAGTGATATAACCCCGTAAAGTGCTGTAGACTGGTAAGAAAGCTGGGATATCAGCTGAGCTTCCAACCAAAATGAGCTCATGCTGGCCTGCCGGCAAGTCCTGGGGTGAGGGTAAAGGCAGTTTGGACGCTTTCTGAGCGTCACGTTAACGCTTAGTTTGCTGATGGTGTGGTAGTGACCGCACAGATGCCATCAGATATTTCACAGGACGTGTCACGTGGCTTCACCTGTTTTCATTGCAAACTGTGGTCAGCCGCGTTGTCCATGGCCTGTTGAGCTCTAGGAGCATGTGCTTTAACCGGTATTGTGCCTGTCCCAGTGCAGAGTACTTGTCAAGCCATGTTTGGTGGTGAGCACCGTGTCTGGGCTCCTCTTGTAGCAAGTCGTGGTCCATCCAGGTCTCCACGGCTGCTACGGATGCTGTCTTGCAGGAGTCCTCTGTCTTCCCCGTGTTAATATGCAGAAAGCACAGGGCCTTCAGCTCAAAAAAAGAATTTGTGAATGAAAGGAGAGGATTGCGGTTAGCTGAATAAGGTCTAAGAGGTGATGCCAAGCAATTTGGATTTGGTCTGGGAGAGGGTGGTGGTGCCTGTGACACCCAGCCAGCTCCCTGGGAGGCAGCAGAGCAGTCGCAGCTGTGCTTGGGCTGATCAGCTGCCTTAGGAAAAGTGGTTGTTGCATTTCTGGGTTGAAAATACTGAAGTTCTTTATTTTAGCAGTAAGAACTTGCTTTATCTTGCCGCCTCTTTTTCTGTCTTAATTTGGAAGTGATTCCACTGGGAAGAGTTTGTGGTTCCTCAGGAGTCTCCTCACCTTGGTAGGTCACGCTGCATCAGCCCTCGGAGCAGCAAAGTGAGCTTTCGGTTAGACTTTTAGTACAGCATTCGAGTAGGTTTGATGAGCTCAAATAATTTAGCGCTGTGCTATCCGTTTGAGTCTCCTGGTGTTTGAGTTTTGATATTGGGCTGGGATGTTGGTCACATTCCAGTATCTGGAAAAATGTGCGTCTCTGCGGGAAACCTTGTGAAACTCCTAAGGGATTCAATTTTAAAGACCAAAAAATCAGCGTCCTAAGAGCCTTCACACTTCTTTATGTTAACTGGAGTTCTAGCAGGTCCATTCACCTGAGCTTCTGAATGTTTTGTTCCTGCTTCAGTGAATCGATACTTGAATTTGTGGTGGAAATAAGCAGGACGTGGGAATTAGAATAAAAATTGAACATGTCATCGTTCTGCTTAGTCAATCTGTTATCAGTTAGTGAAGACTGAGGTTTGCATCACTTGAGTGTTACACTGGCATCTCATCAAGGGTCATCTTTGGTTTCTGTGAGCAACAAGCGAGGACATTAGATAAGTGATTGCACAATTCTGTTATTTGCTTGTTGTCTTTCATAGGAGAATAAAAAAACTGGGTTGGGTGGGTTCTTTTTTGCATTCATCACCAGTAAAAACCCGATCATATGGTCTGTGAATAACCTGCAGTTATTAGGATTGATTGTGTAACATTTAAGGAACAGGAGGGTAATTTGCACCCCAGCAAGTTTAAGTAAATAATACCTCAGAGCTGCTTATGGAAGAACAGATGGAGTTTTGAACCTTGTGGGTTTGAGTTCTTGGAAAACCCAGCCCCGGGACCAGGCTAGTGGTGGTGGCTTGCTGTGGGCTGCAGTTTTGGGATCTCGACATCAAACCTGATGCTGCAGCTGTCAGTGGGATGGCCAAGGCATAGTTATTAACTCATAATGTGTCTGGAGAGACTTTAACTCTGTTTTTACATAGAAGCACCCTTTCACGTTTGATGTATGGCCCTATTTAGGGATAGGGAGCTGTCTTACTTCACAACTATCAATAAGCATTTAGTAGACAGTTAAGTTGCAGCAGCAGAGCTTAATAATTTAATCTTACATATTTTCTAGAATTGCTGAAATGACTTTAAGTGCTCCCATGAACTTCCCTGGTTGATGCCCAGCCGTGGGGGCTGTGTCGGCAGCTTTAGCAGCATTTGGGTTGTGGTGGGGGTTGTTGGGTTGCTTCTCTCTGATTTTTTTTTTCCTCTGTTCCCTGTAGGTGTACATCATCAAAGTCACCTGGTCCAATGGCTCCACAGAAGTCATATACCGACGGTACAGCAAGTTCTTTGACCTGCAGGTAAGCATTTCACCAGTTCCTGGGGTTTTGACGTCAGAGACATGGAAAACTGTGGTCAGTTGAGAAGTGTGGTTTCTGCCTTATGCTAAGCATGCCTTTCGTAATCTACCAGAAAATGTTTTGATCTGAGGAAACTTAAATGCAATTTTGGACATCCTTGAAAAACGCAAGAACAGGGCAACTTCAAAAGGTGGACTCTTGGGGCTAGAGCTTTGCTGGGACTCCCTGGACTAAATGCGCATGGGGCTGCGTAGGTGTCTTAATTCCTCCAAAGTCTGTGCAAGTGGTGTGGTCCTTGTTGGGGTTTTTTGTTTGCTTTTGGGGGGGAGGGGTAATTTTGTTAAAGTTAGGTCCAAATTCCATTCCTGCGGAGCTAATACCGTGCCTTTCCCAGCTGCTATCACAGCAAAACAGGACTGCTGATGAAAAGCGCTGATTCTTTGGGTCTGTGTCCCGCTGGCTGGCCTTTTGGGGAGCGGGTGCTGGGGAGATGCCTGGTGCAGAGCGGTGCCAGCCTGGAGGGCAGCTGGCAGCAGCTGCTTTAGCAATCTCCTCCTGGTGCAGGGGGGAGAAGGGAAAAAAATGGAGCCGGGAGGGAGGCAGGAGGCTGGAAAGGCAATCGGGACAGGCTGGGTTGCAGAAAACCGAAGCGGGTGTTCTGGGCGAGCAGGCAAAGGGTGTTTTCCACCCCCTCCTTGGTGGAGATGAGCCAAGGGGTCTGGCTGAGCTTTATGAGCCAAAACACAAACTGAGCTGCTGGAGCAGGCTCTGTGCAGATGAGAAAGGAAAATGCATGAAGTGATCTATGGATCAGCAAGCAACTGCCAGAAAAGTCACTGGCACATCCGTCCTGGCCCGTGCGTGGGACTGGGAGAGGAGCTGGGCACGTGAAGGTGAACATCGCTATAGGCTTTATTTGAAAGGGTGCTGTGATTACCCGGGAATGATGATGCCTTTCCTGAAATCGCTGCATCCAGACACAAATACACTGCTAAAATTACAGTGCATCTGGGTCTGCCTAGCACAGCAAACCCAGTGGGAGCCCAGATGGCTTTCCCAGGTTCAGCTGGCTTCAGGTCAGCCTTGGATTGTTGGAGACGGCTGCTCATGTGGATGGTGCCCTGTCCCTTGCCCGACAAGGCACCTTCTGCAGAGCCGTGGACACGGCCACGAGGGTGACCACGTTGAGTAAGCCCTGGCCAGCCAGCAAGAGCCTGGCTTTGGCAAGACCCTGGGTGTCCATACCCTGCCCCGTGCTACTGTCCTCCAGCATCCTGCCGGGCAAGGTAAGGTAGGGTGGCACGGGCGGCTGCTGGTGCAGGCAGGGGTTAAGCTGTGTGCAGCTGCTTGTGTAACCAAGGAAATAGTAAAGTAAATAAACAGGGAACAGCTGTTGGGCAGCAGCCAGGGCTGGAAGGAAACGGAGCTCAGCGCTTCCTTCTCTGCAGCATCTCGTCTTCCCTGGTGCTCCAAGGTGGTGGCCAAGCTCGCATCATCATTTGCTGCAAGGGTGGCATAGTCTTTTGGGGTTTATATGTGATAAACTGGTGCCTCCAACTGTGCAGTTTCCCTGGGCTGCCTCGCTCTTCGTGGGGAAGGACATGGAGGGAAATAGTGGCCGTCCTTCCTTTCTTCCTCCCCTTCCACCTTGGCTGGAGCTGTGCACATTCCTAGATGGAAAGCGTCGTTACTGGAGGCTGTCTGGAGCCAGAGATGCAAACTGGCTCTGCAAAACACCCTAGAGCATCTTTAGAGGCAGAAATGCTTTATATATATATGTCATGGTGCAGATGGGAAAGTTTAAAGCAAACATCTTCCCCCTTCCCAGTTCCTTGGAGCTTTTTCTTAAATAAAAAAAAAAAAAAAAAGAAAAAAGTAACCACTCCTTTTTGGCTCTGTTGAAAGAATGAATGAAATTGTGGTTTTTCCCTTCCTTCCCCCTTATCACACATGCTTCCTGGTGTCCTTATTTTAAACTTGTGGTGCAGTACAGTGGAAATTGGATTGAAAGGCGAGGAGTGAAACAGATCTGCTTAGCACAGTGGAAAAAAATGCTCTAGGTAGGCTTGGTAGCACTTACTGTTGCCGTTGCTGGAGGCCTTTATTATATGACTGTTGGATGATTCTATGCCAATTTTAGCTCTTTAGGCAGAAATTTTCCATGCTGGAAATTATTCATGCCTCCAGTTATTAAAAAAAACCCAAACCCCCACAAAATAACTGATTGGCTAAAATGGTTCGGCTGCTTCTGAAAACATAGTAAGAGGGGAAAAATGTTTTTCCCAGGTCCACTTCTGATGATCTTCTTGATGACTGGAGGAAGAATTGGAAACTTGAGTCGCAGGTGATCCCTGTGTCAAGAATCTGTCTTTCATGTTATCCAGTGTAAAATCCATCCAAATTTATTCATACTTCGGGCCTTGAGCAATCACGGTACATGCATGTTTGGGTAGAGATATTTGTTTAATATCTCTGTTCCCAGTGATTCTGGCTGCACTTTCCATGCTCCTGCCAGAAGTCGAGCAGGGTTTTGTTTTTTCAATAGCAGCTCTGGCCACATTCGGGTGAAGGTTGGTGCAGCCTCTTTTGCTGTCGGTGACCCTCCTGCTAATCCCAGGCAGGAGGACACATAAGCCATTTGATCCAAGTAGGAGAAGGGAGAAGAACTTCTCAGAGCAGGAGTGAGGGCTGGTGGGGAGCAGGGTGGGGGCTGATGTGATGCTGCAGTTCAGAGCAGCCCAGGCAGGGTTATTGGGGATTTTCTCCTGATATTCCCTGTGGGGCCACAGCTGAATCACTTGTCACCTTCCATTGTGGCCAAACAATTATTTTAGGAGTAGGGCCAAGTAAAACACATGCACACTTACTACTGACAGCCTCGCTGGCTAGGCTACTCCCACTGCAACTGGAGGGCAAAGTGTCCTTCCCTCCCCAGCCAGGAATGACACTCAAAACACAAACCACCAGCTCAGCCGAGACAGGGGTGAAGCCTGGAGTTTGCCCAGTGCTGGGCTCTGCCTCCGTCTGGACGCAGAGATGCAAGACCAGCCACGTTCCCGTACTGGAATGGGGAATGTCGAAGGCCAGCTTGCTGGTTGCAGTGATGCCACAAGCTGTGCTGTTGTCAGCTGTGAGTGTTCAAGGTTTTGTCTGAATACTGTGAACTTCCAGAGCTCTTCACTTTGGCTGTCACTGATACCCCTCTTCTGCAAAAGTCCTGGTTTACAGCTCGTTGCTGTAGCAGCCTTTCCAAGTGCTGTTCCAATTTTCTCTTCCAAGGGTGGCAAAACCTCCTCTTTCTGCCTAATTACCCATTTTCCTTCCTTTGACCACACCATGAGCCATCCGCTGGTCATGCAGGAGATTGTCACCTCCTCTCTAAGGGCCGGTGACCCACACTCGTTCCGCAGTTCAGCCTCTGTGTCCCAGCACAAGGTGCAGGCTGCTTCCTTCTGGTCCTGGTCTGGCTTTTTGAGCAGATGAAGTGGTGGCCCTCATCCCTTGGGAAGCATGCGGGTCATGCCCTTTCCTGCTCTGAGGTCATCACAGGAAGGCTCAGTGTACCAAGCCAGGTGGTGAAAGTGGGAAGGGAGTGCTTAAACCAAGGAATACCTCTGGCTCCTCTACACTGCGCATTGCAGGAGGAAACCTTCAGGGACCCGGGCAGTGCTCAGGACTGTCTTTGCTGTGTGGAATCTCTGTGTTCAGGTTCCTGACCCCTCGCATCCTTACTTTCTCCATAAATGTTTCCCATCATGCAGCAATTTACATAAGAGCAACTTTTTAGGGATTAAAAATCAAACACTGGATGAAATTGTAATTCTAAAGTTTGAAACCACGGGTAACTGTATGGTTTGTAGTAAATTTGTATCTACAAATACTAAATTCAGTTCTGCATGAATCTCTTGGCTGGAGGAATAATTTCCTTCGAATAGGATTGAGGCTCTTTCGTAACAGTCAGTGTGCCAGATGTGAGCTATTGGGAGCAGATGGATGCTGTTCCTAAGAAATAAAGGCAGTAAGATTGATGCTTGCATGGATGCCAGTTGTATTCTGGACACTAATTGGGGCTGGCAGGTACACTGGAAATGTTAGCTGGCATGGAAGTTGGTAATCAGATATGTGAGCGGCTGTCTCCGGTGGACAGAGATAGAGGATCGGGGTCTCGCGTGCCTGAGAGATGCTTCCAGCCCTGCCGGTGGGGGAAGAGCTGTGTTGGTGACTGCAGGGCTCCTCTGTTGGATCACATCAGATGCATCACCCGGGAGGTTTTGAAAGGATCCTCTTGAAAGCATTGACTGTAGGGAGCGCCACTGTTGGTTAGAGATCAGATACTGGCTTGTATTTTGTGTTTTTTATGGAAACCCCAAAAAAGAAACATTTTTTCCCCACTCTGTAATTATGAGCTCATCAACCACGATGATAGTCATTTCAGATCTTCATGTGACCAAGAGCCACTGTTGTCTTGTCACGCTCCTGAAACGTCCTTACACCCAAACCCAACCCTTTTACACCTTTCCTGCTCTTACCAGACCCCTGTGCTTTCACCATGCAGGAGCCCTGCTCCATGTCCTTGGCCTCCTCAGCCTCCCTGCTGCAGCTGCCCTCTTTCCAGTTCTGTTTTATTTTGCGTCCTGGACATCAAAGCTCATGAGCTGCTTGTGAGATGTGATGGAGCTGGGTCTCAAACCTCCCCCTTGGTTGTTACCACCGAAGCAGTGCTTCTCTGCTGTAAGCCCTTAAAAGTCAAATTGTCATTCAGGGTTGCCCTCCCTGGGGACAGGCTACCCCAGGGCTTTTCTGCTCGTGGGCAGAAACCTTTCCTTCGGTCTGAAGGCTGTAGGAGGAGGGGGTGATGCTGTGTGGCTGCTCCTCTGCGTGGAAGTATGGAGAGGTATGAGCCAAGGAATGGAGACGTGCCGTAGGCTGGAGTAAGCATGCTTGCTGCACAGTTCAGAGACAGAAAAATTGAGAATTTTAAGAAATGGCTCTGGCTCTTTTACCCACTCCTTTCTGCACACGCATGGACTGTGTTTCCCAGTCCTCCGGTTTGTCCATATGTTTAAGAAATCCTTCAGGTTCTTAGCTGGAAGCTTTCAGCTTTGACCCACCTGGAGCGATGTCATCTTGGCCAGAGTCCTGCAACCCTCAGGCCAACAGCTTTGTATGTAATACACACCAAAAGAAAAAAAATAAAAAAAGGCTGTTGAAGTGGTGCCTACTTTTATGAGAAAATTGGCAAAAGGCAATGGTCTGTGCATGTCGTCTCGACGTGGAAGACAGATTGTCCCTTCTGGAGAGGATTCTTCACCTGCTGCGCACGTGCAGCCGTGAGGCAAAGACAGGGAGGGGAGAAAGTCCATATCTTAATAATTCAGACTGTTTTTTAACAAAACACAACATTAAAACAGGCTCAGAAGACACTAGCTGGCACACGGAGGAGAATTGTTCTCATCAGCCTGTTTCAGGCTATTGGACTCGAAAAATTAAAATGAGCCTTGTGGGTTGCTTTCAGTCCCATGCTCGCCTTCCTCCGCCTGCACCCCTCCTCCTCCTCCTCCTCTGCTCTTTGAGCTGGGCTCCTGGCAGGGCATGCGGTTCACAAAGGTGAAGTAAGTGTTATCTTAATTCTCCAGATGTGGAAAGCAAGGGGCAGGCCGTGCCGAGTAACGTGTCCTGAACAGCACAAGGCTCCTTCAGGTGGGAACACAAGGCGAGGAGGCACCGCTTGGATTTCACCCCTCTGCTGGGTCCCGCCTGGTCCTGGCGGCCTCTTTGATGAAAAAGCCCTAAGGCAGCTCGGCCTCTGCGGCTGTGGGAGATGGATGTCTTTTTGTGTCCAGGGATTGTAAACAGAGCTCTTTCGATAGCTATTTCGTAACAGGAATCTTATTTCAACACTTCGGGGATTTCTTTTTTTTTTTTTTNNNGGGATTTCTTTTTTTTTTTTTTTTCCCCTCCAGGGTTTATGGAGTTCAGCAAAATTGCGCACAGTTGTGCGTGCAATGTACTTCGTGGTTTCACCCTGCCACAAAAATAAATCACCAGGGTCTCGCTCTTAGCCAGCTGGATCATGAAAGACAGGCCCTTGCGTGACCAGGGACAAGAGAAAACCCACGGCTTCCTGCGGTCAGGCTCCTGCTACAGAGCTCCGCGACTCTTTCTTCCCCTCTGTGCCCAGGCTGCACTGAGAGCTGTAAGCTTAAATGTGGTATGCAGAAGTGTAGAAAAGGTGAATTGCCATAATCTACCTCAAGAGAAGGCACACTTTCCATTAAATAAGGACTACCTCTGTCTCTGTAGAAGAAACAGCCAGTATTTTTCCAGCAGTGCATCAAAGATCTTCATCGTTCTCCTCCTCTCTCCCTCCACACAGCACGTACAATGCACTTCAGCCTAGTTAAAAGTTGGCTCCCTAGTTTTTTTTTTCTCTCTCCAAATGTCTCCCATTTATAGCTTTCCAGCGTTTGGCAGCCGGGAGCCAGCGCATTCCCCCGCGTGCTAGCGCCAAGGCAGGTCGCTGGAGTTATAACTGGCTGTAGCTGGCACCCTGACGAGCTGCGGCTCTCTGTGCCGGGCTGGCGAGTGGGGCGGCGAGCTGCTGGAAACTGTGCCAGCCTCTGGGGAACGGCAGCCCGTCCTCCCCTGGAGCCGGCGTCAGATTAAAGTTCCCAGGGCCAGCGTACACCCGGGGCGAGCGTGGCCACACCGGGCAGCGCGTGTCTGCAGCGCAAATGATTTTTGTTTCTCGTAGCTGAAGCCTATCTCGAGCAGCTGCTGGGAAGAGCGCGTGATGATTTTTGGTTTATTCCGAGCTGATGGCCAGCGTTTGCCTTTTCCTTTTGCTCAGAGAGTGCAGCTCCACAGGCTGTGTCTGCCCCCCGGCCAGGTTTCTGCAGTCCTTGCCCTCACCTCCAGTGCAGTTTTGCTTCTTGCTGTGAGCCCTGAGGACTAGCTGTCACCTCCTGGCTCTCATCTCCGCCTGCTCCCATCAGATGGTCCCTTCTTGCTCCCAGGCTCACTGCCTGGCACTGCTGTGGTGGCTGCGTGGTGAAGGTGGTCCCAGCTCCTGAGCCCGCGTTCTGTTCATTCATCCATGTTGGCACCCCTTGGTCTCCTTCCCTCTGGAAACCTGGCAGAGCAGGCAGAGGACACGGCATTCCCAGCCTTTGCTTCCCAGCCCTGGGGGAAGTACGTCCCTCATGAAGCAGCCTCAGTGGGTGCAATCCGGAGGGGATCCCTGCTGAGCAGAACCTGTGGAGGGGAGAGGCAGAAAGATGGGATGGTTAAAACAGTTTCAGCTCCTCAGAGGCTCGGAGCTCCTTGGAGCTAAGTTCTCTTGCTGACAATCAGGTGTGGTTTTATTTGGTGAGGCTTCCAGTAATGTGGTGTTTAAAACTTGTCCCGTCACTCGAGGCGAGGACGTTACACCCCTCTACCCAACTCAGGGGGCAGATAACGCCCTTCCACGCCCCAGCTGCTTGATGCAAAAGCTCTGGAGATTCAGCTGCCCCGTTGCTGGGAGGGCTGAGCAGGATCCCCAGGAGGGCAGGAGCTCGTGGGCAGCCCCTCTCCTGCCCTCTGCCATGGATGGGTCCCCGGGGAGGTGCCCGGGTCCCGTTGCTTGACACTCTTTCCCTGCCTGGCGCTGGCTGTGGCCGGGGGTTTTGTTGAGGTTTGAGTGGGTCTGGGCTGACACGAGCCCCAGTGTCTCCGCTGTGCTCTTCATTGACCTAATGCAGCGCAGTTTTCTGCTGGAAAGACCTACAATTTATATTATGTGGCAGCAGCCCTGGACCTGAAATGAGCCATTCGAGCTGCCTGATGCTGCTTGAGGAGGAGCTGAGGACGGAGAGCAGTAACTCAGTGCAGAGGAGTCTGTATCTCAGAGTGCTGGATTTTTAGTAAAATGTCCAGGACCCATTTGCATCACTAAATCCATACGATATAGTACTGACCGNTATGCTTTCGGTCCTGAGGCTTGCCTGGCTCCTTGTTCCCATCCCTGGGATCCAGCACAGACTTTTCCTGGGTACGTGGCAGGCGTCCTGCAGGAGGGATGAGGAGGGCAGGTCTGTGCCAGCTCCAGTGAGGCTGCTCCGTCGGCTGGACCGGGGAGACCTCGCGGGGAGACAAGGATGGGTGTACAGGATCTGCCCTTCCTCCATGATTCATGCCTTCCAGCCGGACGGCAGCGGGGAGGAGGGAACCTCGTTAACCAGAAAATGGAGAGGGGAAAACGTGATGTGGTGCCAGTGGGTGGATACTGTAGGACTCCAGCCACCAGCCCTTCTCCTCCGTGGTGCCGTGGTGACTCCTTGGTTTTTCTGCTGGGGGCTGAGGCTTTTCTTCTCCATTGCCATAGGGGTGTTGCACTGCTTCTAGATGGACGGCATCTGCTCATCTTCCCAGCACGCACCTCATGGTTCCCACACATCCCCGGGCTGTGGGCTGCTGCTGTATTCCCCATTTTGTGGTAACTTTTATATTCCAGTGTTATCTAGGATTGCAATGTGAGCGATAACCTACGCGAAAAATGGTCTCCCTTGTGATCTGGCGGCATGAGGAGAGCCAGCGTTTTCCTTGTCTTAATTCCATCTCCCTGAGCCTTTCTGCCTTCCTGGTACCATATCAGTGGGGGTGAGTCACGGAGCAGTGAATTACAAATGATGTTTATGGCTGCCTTT
>VXBO01011430.1:22804-76678 GCA_013400135.1 Rhinoptilus africanus
TCTCCATTGCCATAGGGGTGTTGCACTGCTTCTAGATGGACGGCATCTGCACATCTTCCCAGCACGCACCTCGTGGTTCCCACACATCCCCGGGCTGTGGGCTGCTGCTGTATTCCCCATTTTGTGGTAACTTTTATATTCCAGTGTTATCTAGGATTGCAATGTGAGCGATAACCTACGCGAAAAATGGTCTCCCTTGTGATCTGGCGGCATGAGGAGAGCCAGCGTTTTCCTTGTCTTAATTCCATCTCCCTGAGCCTTTCTGCCTTCCTGGTACCATATCAGTGGGGGTGAGTCACGGAGCAGTGAATTACAAATGATGTTTATGGCTGCCTTTACCTGGCAGCATGAAAATTAGATCTTGGAGATTAGGTTTGTGAGGTTTAATTAAGGTTGGTGAATTTATGGTTTTAATACTGCCTTTGATAGAATATTTAGGGTTTGGGCAAGAAAAAGCTTTCATTAGAATGTCGTTTTTCAGTGCTGATGCCATACTAAATTAGCCAAACTGGGTATATTTTAATATGCGAAGTGCTGTTGTGCACTTTACGGAGAATTCCTTGCGCTCCCTCTGCAAGCTCAGCTTGCTGATCATTTACCGTTAGCCACGGTCTGGCACTTGACCTTTTTGGAGAAGAAGAAGATATTTTCTCATAGCAGACTTTGAGAAGTGCCTTCCTTGGAGAGTGGATTTGGAACCCCTCTGGGGCTGATTCCCCTTCCCTATGGGCTTGGAGTGCCTCTGGGAAGGCCAGGAATGAGGAGGAGGAGGGTGGAGGTGAGACCTTGTCTTGTGCTCCCTGTCTTGTGCTGCAGGTGAAGGTTCAGTTGGTTCAACCATATTGTGCAGCTTCACTCTGGGGTTGGTGGGGAGTTTGCCCCAGGCCCCCCCAAGCTGTTGGTGGGGGCTGGCTGAGGGGTTCAGCCTCGCAGAGGGCAGCTGCTGGTTTTCCTTTTTGGAAAAAACATTGCTGAAAGATGGAGGGCACATAACTTTTTAGAACGTTGTGGGTCTTCCTCCCTCTCTGCAGACCTGCTGCTAGAGTGGGCATTGCCCCTCTCCAGCCCTGGGGAGCACTGGAGTGTGGAAACTCCAGCAGCTCTGGTAGGGACCCAAAATCCTGGAGTTCTCACTCAATCTCGGTCAACAGAAAGTTGCAATCCCATATTTTTCAGCTGCACGCGTACACGCTGAAAATGGCTGATGAAATGAAGAAGGCTTTGTGTTCGGCCACGCAGGGTGCCAAGCCAGCTGGGAAGCTGTGCAGCTCTTCGAAATGGTGAGGTTTCCTCGTCCTGAGTTGGGAGGAAAGTTAGTGTTTAAATTTTAGCAAAGAAAGAAACTCAGTTCAGTGTGTGTAAAATGTTCTCTTAGTTTTTCACCGTTAATTTAAAAAAGAAAAAAGCCTTTCCCCTTGAAGAGTCACTTAAAACATTAAAAAAAAATCCTTTTAATTTTAGCAGTTGGGTTTTACTGTTCGAATTGAAACGTTAATTGAAATGGATACTCGTCTGCTGATCATTCTTCTTGGCAAATCAGCATTTTTCCAGTTCCCCTCCTCTCCCCCTCCCGCCCCTCCGCCCAGCTCAGGAAATAAAAAAGTCCTGTTGGAAAGTTCCCAGGGAGCTCTGAGGTTTCCGTCTGGGGGGCGGCTGCTTCCCACCTGCCAACAGGTGGCTGCTTTAAGCCCCAAAAGTGTGGTGGGGTTTTATCCATCAGTGGATTCGACCAGAGGCTTTTCGCATTTTCTGTCTTCATATCTCTGTGGTGAGGTTACGCGTGGAGAAGAACTCTAAAATTAGGGTGTTGTGAAGATTTGTGCTCCTTAAAGTTTAGTTATGCTGGAAAACCTTGGCATTGCTCGCTCTCGTTTTCCACCTGTGTAATGTCACTGGCTGCCATGGGGCTGCTCTTGATGGACACCACCATGAACTCCAGCAGAATGAAATCCTCCCTCACGTGGAGAGAAAAGCCTCTCCACACTGACCTTTCTGCTGACTGTGCTTGCTTGGAAGATGGGGTTTGTGTTTAGGGAACGAGCAGCAGGGAAAATAGACAGTTAGCAAGAAGTCTGATGCAAGAGGAGGGTCATGAGGCTGGTGTTTCTGGCCGGCAGCGCTCTCCCAGGTGGCAGGAGTGCAGCTTTTGCAGCCCTGCCTGTAGCTCAAATGCCTCCTCCTTTGTCTCATCACATTTGGGCCTGCCACAGATTTTAAAAGTTTGCACTGATTTCAGGGAAGGAATGTACGCTGGTCTGGTTCTCCTCATCTGGAGTGGGGAAGGTTTGCAGGAGGGGTTGAAGAGACGTCGGATCCTGAGCTGTTTGGAGGAGAAGCTAAGGACCAGTCACCCCGAGCCTTTGGCAAGCGTGCAGCTCGGGGTGGGGTGGCATGGCCATAAAGTCTGTCGGTGACCTGAAACGCTTGACCGAAGTTTGCCTCTTGGTGTGAAGTGCCGTGAAACTGGATCACAGTTGGAGTGTTGGAGCACAGGCCCCTCTCTTGCTGCGCCTCGGCTGCTCAGCACATGAAATGGGGCGAATGCCTCGGTATTTCTTCACTGTTGCTTTCATTTCCACAACAGAAACTAAATCTCGTGACTTCTTAGTCTTCAGAGGAGATGTACTTTGGGATGCCAGGCAGGAGGATGTGGGTGAATATGAACCATCTTTGCAGCCTTCCCTATGGCTGCAGCTGCCGTGACAGCAGCAGCGATGGTCGCGGTGGTGGTTCTGTGGTCTTTGGCCCCAGGCTGGGGCAGGTGACACATCTCTTCCCTGCTGCTGTGCCGAGGCTCCTTCCAGGGGTACTTCCCTGCGTGACACAGCCCCGGCTGTGCTGGAGGGATGTTCCCATGGATGGGATGGGGAAGAGGAAGCGGCGCAGACCAGCGTCACCCCCGGGTATTGCTGCTCCGTTCCCAAGCACGTCTCCCGGCAAGAGTCATTTCCCCTGGCTGGGTCGCTGTGGTGAATTATGGATGCCATGCTGGTTGTTGGGCGGTGTTAATGCTCTGCTCCTGGTGCCTGCATGGAGTGCTGCAGCTTTCAGCGCTCCTCTGAGCAGTCTGGGACCTGCCTACCCGGCCTAATGCAATATACAGGCTGCAATTACCAGAAATTAAGTGGAAAATGGATTAGTAAAGAGAATGATGACCTTCAGGATTCACAATGAATCAAATGAAAAAAAAGTGATAAGTTTTAATCACCCAAGAAGCAGACCGAGGGATCAGCAGCTCCGTGAGGAGGTTGCTTGACACTCTTCTCCAAATTTGAGGTTTTCTTTTTTTAAACACTAAACTCTCTACTTAGTGTCTCCCAAATATATTCTTGACAGGCTTACAAAAGGAAAGAAAGCAGGTGGTGCTTTTCAGGAGTTGTTTGGGCCATCCAAAAATGGGTGACAATTCTGGATCCCACCATCTCGGGGCATCTCACCTGATGCCTTACTGGAGCTGGGTTTGGGGAAGGTGCAGCTTTGTCTGCCCTCTGGTTCCCTTCTGGGTGCCTCAGGGTGGGCACCCGGAATACTTGTTGCTTTTGAAAACATACAGACTTTGAAAGTCTTGAAACATGATTTGTTTTTTTTTTTAATGGTCTTGAAAATGCGCTTTGTAGATGAACACAGAACAGACACAAAAATCTCTGCGGGGAGCAGGGCCTGGCGTGACCAGAGAGAGATGCATCTGGAGACAAGGGTATTACTCTTTCTCCTTTCACAACTCTCTCTTTTGCCCATCTGCTGCAATTAGCACATGGTTACGATCGTGGTACCGGCGACTAGAAACTCCCATCATCCCATCACTAATGAACAAACATGGTAAACTTTTCATAATTTCTGGGGGTTTACATTTTAAGGCTGGATGATAAGACAGGAGGCTCCTTACACCGGGGTTAATACAGGCTTTTAGGGGTTAGATGCTCGGGGCCGAGTGCCTCCTCCGCTGGGAATCCCAGCAGCCCCAGGATGCAGTACCTGCCGTGGTCTCGATTGCTTAAGCTGGGGATGAGCGTGGCTGAAGTTTCTGCTCAGAGAGTCGGTGGGTGCTTGTGCTGGACACTTCTCCCATCCTGGGCAGTGGAAGCGTTTTGCCCGGTTGCTTTTGGAGGACCATTGCACTCGGACCAAACCTGTGGATGTGAAGCTGCCATGTCCTCCGATCCCCCACATGCCAGCAGATCCTGGGGCTGCCTGGGCTTGGGGGCCAGCGCGGGCAGAGGGATGTGTCCTGCCCAGCCCCGCTCCCGCTGCCCTCTCCATGCCAGTGAGCGATTCACAGGCACCAGCGTCTCCCTCTGTCCAACGCTTCCTGTCATTTCATAGGAAATTTCTCTTGCAGCGGCAGCTGCTGCCAATTTGTGTAGCCCTTTTTTTTTTTCCTCTGACCTCAGTTAATTCTTTTTTGTCTATTGCTGAGCGATGCTTAAAGTTTTCCATCAGGTTTTCACAATCCAGCCTCTGTGATGCCATTTCCTAGTGCTGAGGAGGTCAGGATTGCCTCTGCCTGGTAATATGTAAAATGACCTTGAAGTCATCCCTGTCACCAGAAAAGCAGGAACAGGGGGAGAAACTGTGGTCATCAAGAAACTGCTCAGTTGTGTGGCCCTTCAGCTCCCATTACTGCCTTTGAACAACCAACGTGCTTTGGCCATTGAACGGGCATTACGTGGTGCCACACCGATGGAGTCCTGCCCCAGGCTTAACCTTCTGAGCTCGGCGTCGCCACACATGGGATCTGAGCTTGCTCCGCGTTGGTCTGTCTCCTGGCCTGTTGTGTTTTCACCCCCTCTTTCTTCACAGACAGTCCAGGGGGACCCAGGGAAGGTAGAATTGGAAGGAGACTAAACATCAGTAGGTGGTGAGCCACTGCCAGATGTCGTTCTCTTTCCCAGACTCTCTGCTTGGCAGATGTTCCCCGAACCAGCTGGCTCTGGGGCACGAGGGTGCTTTGATCTGCAGGAGCGCATTTGTAAAGTCTCTGTTTCTCAGTGCGCGGCCGCGTCCCTTGTCACGTCCCCATGGGGCCAGGATGCTGCCGTGACGGCAGGCGGTTGCTGGACCCGTTTCCCTTTCCCATTGCATTTGGAGATCAGTGGGATGCCGACCCTCAGTGGATCAAATCTGGAGGAAGACTCTTCTTCCCATAAGAGGAGACCTGACTAGTGTCCTGATGAGCACATGGAGGTCAGGGTGAGCGGTGCGTGTGAACGTCCCCATGTGGAGTTCCCTGCCAACGGGGACAGTAGGGCACACGGTGTGCCCGGCTGCTTGAGGCATTCCCCCCCTCTTGAGGGACGGGGCTGACGGGGAGTTTGGGAGTGTGGGATGAGAGCAGGCTTGGCTCGCACCCATCTTTCCCCCATGGCAAGCTGCTGCCTTCTCCCAGCGGAGAGGCTGTTGCTCTCACAAAGAGTCTCCTGTGATTCCGCCGCCGCACACTCAGCCGGACTCTGAAGCCTTTTGTTGAACTCCTTTTTTTTTCCCCCATTTTCCCTTCGGATGGTGTCAAAAGCTGACTTCTCTGCTCTGGATAACAGACGTGTCTGGTGGAGGCATGGGTTAGGTCAGCTCTCTCTTGCTAGACCAAGGAGGAGGAATGTGGTTTTACGCTGAACCTCCACCACGCAGCCAAAGCAAATCCTGTCGATAAGAGAAGGGGGAACTTCCCTCGTCTGGTGCCTGCAATTATGGCTTGTGGCCTGGCTCCGACGTCGGCTCCTGGTGTTGCAAGAGTGGAAGAGTTTGCTCTCCTCACCTATTTCATCCCACACCATCCTGTGCTGGTGTATCTTGCTGCTCGGTGACGTGAACCACCATTCCCTCCAGAATTGGCAGAGACTTGTGTTTTCTGCAGCCCCAGTACATGCCACGCAAGCCCTAGCACTCAGTAATGGAGAGCCTGGGCTTTAGAGCAGCTTGGCTAAAGCAAATCCCACAGCTCGGCTGCCCCAGCTGCAGGGACTTGCTGCAAGAGGAATCCCGTGCCCTTCTGGTTCCTCGTTATCGGGGGAATGCAGGACCTCCGTGTTTACCATTTCACCCTGACAATTTTCTTTCCACCAGATCAGCTTTAAACGAAAAATAGTATTTTTTTTTCTCATCTTTATATTTTAGAGGGGAAAACTTTTCCACTTTATTGTGGAAAGCAGAAGAAAAGAAGCATACTGATGACACACCTTATTAGCTACTGGCATTTGGCACTTTTTTGCCGACTTGAAGTTTGATTGCAGCTGGAAAGCGATACAGGCCACTCACAGGCTGTTAGACCTGGGGCCCTGCTCCTCCAGCAGCCGGATCCCTCTGGCATCATGCCGTCTGCATGGTGTATCCCTCTGGCGTTACACCATCAGCTTTTCTTTGGGCAAAGCCCTTCCTGAATGCTCTGTTTCCCAGGAATACTGCTGAGTGCATACATTCCCCTCTCCCTAGCATCCCCTGCAGCACTCTTAATTGATTCAATTAGGATATTATCCGAGGAGTTTCCTGTTAATGAAGAAGCTGTCTGCCAATGTGTTGGCTGTTAATACAAAGCTGCTTTTGAGAGGCTCCCTCTCCCCGGGTGGCCCCGCCGGCGTTATCGCTGGCCCTGTTAATGGACAGCCCAGCCGTGGGGACTGTGTGCCCGCCCCATGGGCACAGACCTTCAGCCATGGCTCACTCCAGAAAGACTCATTGCACAGGCATTTCTGGGTTAATAAGACAAACGGCTAATTGATAAGATAAACTGGTGGTGGAGATAAATGGGGATGAACATGCCATCTCCTGACATGCTCTTTTGGGGAACCCCACTGTGTGTCAGATACGGCGTGGGGGCATCCGTGCCCCCCATCCCGGTTTAGGGAGCCAGGGCCAACAGCTGTGTGATCACCCTCCCATCCAGAAAAGTGTGAGACAACAGCTTCCTGCATAACAAAAGCACACCAAAATGCTTTAAACTGCATTTGCTCCAATCTTTTTTTTTTTTTTTAAGATTCTGTCATAAACACTTAAAAATAATCTTGGAAGGGGAGAAACAATAGAGTTATTGTTTCTTTTTTCCTACATTTTTTTCCCTGACCTGGCAGAGTGCATCACTGAGAGCCAGCCTGGCTCTTGGCCTCCCTGCGCTCTCCCATGCTCCGCGGGGATGGCTGCGCTCCGAAGGGCTGCATGTCTGTCTGCCTCTCGCCTCCCCTGTCTCCTCCTCTCCCTGGGATATTGGATGGCTGGGGAAGTCCTCCCTTCTGGGAATGTGATGTAAGCGGTCCTGTTTGGAGCTTGGATGGAAACCCTCGCTGCTGAGATGATTTGTGGGAGCCTCCCCATGCCAACCACCTCCCTTCCATGACTCCTTGCCTGCTGGCGAGTGCTATTCCCTGCCGAGGCTGGGGAGAAGGGATGCTTTCCCAGGAGACCTGTCCTGCGCTGCCTTGTCACTGGCGTGCCTCTGTTTCTGCAGACCATCTTCTGATGCCTCTCTGTGCATCCCTCCCCCGGGGCTTGTGGGGTTGCTGCACTTTTACCCGCATTTGTAGCCTTTTTCCATCCCTTTTCCAGGGCTGTGCCTGCCCTCCTTGCTTTTCCTGGGGAAGAGCACTATAACAACCTGAGCTGTAGTTCCCCGTCCTGCAAAACCAGCAGGAGCAAGATGGGCCAGAAAAGGGCTTGGGGAGCCTCAAAACCTACAGACCTGCCAGCTGGCTTCCTCTGGGTCTCTGGAGCATCTCTCAGCTCTGAAGCTGACCTTTTCCTATCGCTGCTCTGTGCTCTTCCTCGCTGCAGCTTTACAGCACGTAGTGCTACGGAAGAACCATCAGCCCGTGACCCACGGGCTGGATTTCTGCAGACGTGTGCTCTCGTATCTTGGTAACACAAGCTGCCTGCCATGGCTACAGCCGGTGTTGGGGTTGTTTTCTTTAGAGTGGGTTTTTCAGCTGTTCTTCAACCACAGGCTTATGCCTAGTAAAACTGATGAACTAGCATTTGCTGCTGCCTTCTCCGGAGCTGCGTGATGTGGCAGCCAGGCTGGGTGGGATCCATGGGACCAACTCCACGTCCTTGTTCCTTCCCCACCTTCTCTTTCTGCGTGTGCTGGAGGCTGCTCCAGGAACCTTATCGCTTCTTTTCCTCCCTCCAGCAAGAGAAGAGACAGCATCTTGGGAGAGCACAGGCGTAATGGTATCAACTCACAGCAGGTGATGCAGGGTCTGGTCTGGCTGGGGTGATGCTGGTGGCTTCAGGCCACAGGGAGGAGGTCCCCATGCCACCTCCTGCTCACTGAGCAGCCCCTGCAAGAGGCATTTTTGGTCAAGCAAAAGGAAATGGAGAAATTCTGGGCTGAAGTTCTGGCCAGGTTTGGGAGCAGATCTGGCCAGAGGCACAGCCGAGGCACGTCCGTACGGGCAAAAAGGCAGCTTGCACCATTTGTGACTTGGAGGCTCTCCGTGCTCCCGGCAGCGAGAGATCCTCAGCTCGCCTTCAAAACGGAGAGGAGGGGAATGCTCCCAGTGACTCAACTATTGCGTTGCTTAACAGCAATCAGATGTGCGGTGTTTGCGACTTGTTTTGCTCACCCTTTGCCAGTCACAAGCTTTCCCGAGCTCTTCCCAACAGGAAGAGCAGGGCCAGAGGCACCTCTCCACCATGGCACAGCACGGCTCTTTTGCAGGGTAACGAGGATGTGGTGTCATCCTTTGTTTTCGTGGACTGAGGGAAGAGCAGGAGGCCGTGGCGTGCCTGGGGAAGCGGTGCTGCCCTGGGAGCCTGTGGTGCCTCGGGGAGGCGAGTCCCCCCTCGGCTGCGCTCGGGCTGGCTTTGTGGCTGCTGGTAATGTCACCGCAGTCCCGGATTACTGCTGAGTCTGGAGTCATTTTCCTTGTTGTAAACCCTTTAAAACTTGTTTTGAAAAGAAGCTATAAACAGGGCCCGTTTGTGCTTAGTGTCATCCTGGTTTTGAGTTGTCTTGTTTTCATTTTGAAGAGACTGTTTGAGAGCTTCTTTTGGTTTTCCTGTTGTCTTTGGGAGTGTTGGGGGAGGTTTTTATTTCTTCTGAAAATGTAGGAAAAACACCTCCTTCCCTCTGCCCCCTCTTCACCAAACCTCAAGAATTTTATCCCAAGTGCATTTGAGATCCAAGAAAAAAAATTGCAAGTATTGCATGTGCAGGGGTGGGGAGGGCTATATTAAAAAAAAAAAAGGGTTAAGCTTTAGCATTGTAGCACTTTAAACAAGCTTGTGGCTAACAGTAGAGGAGTCCACAGCCCTGGGCTGGGGGGAGAGACCTCCTGTAAAAAGTATGCGGAAAAATAGACGCCAAAGAACAAGAGCTGTGAAAAGCAGGGAGCCAGGTGGGACATAGCTCCGGGGGGTGTCAAGCCCCAGAGTCTGGCCCTGCGTGGACTCCCCATAGTGAAGGGCTCCCGACGTTACGTGGTGGAGGGAGCGTGGCTGTGTGTTGGCTGCCCGGTGGTGCCCGTCCTTCTGCCGGGCTGGGCGAGCGCTGCCCGCAGCCGCCTCTCCTGGGACGAATGGTTCGGGCTCCCCGGTTGCAAAGTTTCCTCTTTGCATGAAATACTTTAAATATTAATTGAGCTAGAGGAGGATAGCTGCTTAGACTTTGTGGGTGCTCAGGACACTTCCTGGGCAGGTTGTCTCCAGTGCTTCCATAAGCACTTAACTATTTACGCAGAGTGCAATAGCTCCAGTAGTAGGAGAGGGCAAGACCCATTTCAAATACCCAGGGACCAGTGAGCTCTTCAAGTGATGGGAGACAGAGCTCGGATCCTTACCCCAGAGAAAACAAGGGAGAGTTTGCGTCTCCGTCCCCTTCCTTCCGAAAGAGAGAGTATCTGAGTGGTTGGATGGATGGCTGGGCATGCTCTTTCTCCTCTTCTGCTCTGCGTGAAGTGCAAAGCCCAGCCCAAATGGTGTTTTCCAGCAAGACCAAGTAAAGAAAATGCTGAGGACATGAATCCTTCCAGGACATTGGTATTAAGCATCACAGCAGCTGCAAGGAAGTTGTGTGCATGCACTGAAGCACCAGTGCAGGCATCCAGCAAGAGCAGGAGTTGATTATCACCTCTCTTTGCTGACTAAATGTCCTAAGTGCTGTTGCATCAGTCAAGAAATTACTAGTTTAATGCTGAAGATCCAATAAAACGTTCATCCCTCAAAGCCTGTGTAGCACAAAGCATTCCCCAAACTTGACGTATAACTTTATGGCCTTTTGCAGGCAAACATGAGTTGGTGCTGTGAGTCCAAGTCAGTTGTAGTCCAGGATCTGTGTCAGTGCTGTGCTATGCTTGAGCTAATAAGCTTAAAATTTGCCTTTTTTGAGGAACTTCTGAGATCTAGTGGCCAAGGTCCATCCGGATGAAATTTAATAGCCACAGAAGTGCAGGTTACGTAAATCACACGTGCTGGGCAGAGTGCTAGTGATAAGCCACATCAGTGGTGAGAAATGTCTTGAAAATAGTGGAGATGACGCTAAGATCTTGTGCTTCTGGCACTGCTGTGGGTGTGCTTCCCTCGGTGCTGCGGGTCACAGCTCCCTGGCTGATGGTGCTGTCAAGGATGTCTCAGGACGCTGCTGGTCTGGGGACTGAGCTTCACCTCCTCCTGGGGAGGGTGGCCCGATGTCGTGCAAATCAATCACTGACTTTAATCACCTCTCTTGCACTTCCTTTTTTAGATGCAAATGCTGGACAAGTTTCCGATGGAAGGAGGCCAGAAGGACCCCAAGCAAAGGATCATCCCCTTTCTGCCAGGTAGGCAAGGGGGCTCCAGCAGAAACCATGCCAGTTTTGGCATGGCAGGAGCTTTTTCCCAGTCTGTGTGTGAGCATACACATGCTTTAGTTCTTATCTCCTGAAGCATCTCAGCAATAGCAAGTCCTTGGCCTGCGCCGTGTCCATTAGAACATCTGTATTTGTTAGCAATGTGCCCAGCGAGTGTTAAACCCCTCAGTCGTTCTTTCTCCCTCCAGAAATTGTTAGGGGGGGGACTTCAGCTAAGCAAACCCCGCTTGCACAGCTTGTGCCAGGAGCAATCCCACAGCATCCTGCTGGTTTTTGGAAGGGGCCCGGCCAGCACGGCACAGGGCTGAGGATGGTGTGAGGCTCCCCAGGCACTGCTCAAATGCTGTTTTTCCTGTCCCGTGCAACTCAAAAGGGCCATCCAGAGCGAAGGAAATAACAATTGAGTTCCACATGTTATATTGAGCTGATTGACAGCCTTGGCTTCCTCCTGTGATGTTCCAGGATGGTTGCTCAAAGCCAAGATTTCTGTGGCATGACGTGTGTCCTGCCAGCCCAGCGTTTGTGTGCCCGAGGGACGGATGCAATGGCCCGTTGCCAACTTTGTGGTGCAGGGGATTGCTTGTGGCTGCCCTTTGGTGCTGCTGCAACGGGGGCAAACCAGAACCCTAATATGCCTTGCAAAAATAACCATCCTGAGGGGGGTCCTGGGAGTCTTTTGTGTACCCATAGCTAATGGCTTTGACCACAGGGTTGTCTTTACCCCCACCTCCAAGTAGCTAATGGGCATATTTAGAAATGTCACGGTACCATAATCACTTCCAGTGACTGTCAGGTCCGTTTAGTGCAGCCCTTTGTGCTGTGCTATGCTCTGCCTCCTGGCTTTTCTACAAACATAAAGGCATTTACTGGGCTTTACTTTTCTCTGACTGGCGTGAAGAAAATCATTTGCACCCCTTTCTGAGCAAGAGACTCTTGTCTGGGTTTCCCATGGAGGGATTTCTGATTCTGGCTTGTCCTTGCATTGTAACACCAGCAAAAGCAAAGCGCACCTGACAATAATGACGCAGAAAAGCCCTCACTGTACAAGTACTCCTGCCAGCAAGGAGTGGGGAGGAAAAATGGAAGCCAAATTGGCAAAGGGCATAACTTGGAAAAATTGGACATACGTTTTGGCCATGCTGTGCTTGCAGAAAATTCCCACCAAAATGCTGCTATTTTTGGAAGGCAGCGATCGGGCTCGGGAAGCCTGGTCGGAGCAATGCTTCTCGCAGCACACTCATCAATATTTGTTTCTTCTTCTTGGAGTTGAAATAGTTTCCCTTCACTAAGAGGCATGTCACTGGGATTTCCATTGGAGGAAAAAGGGGGTTGAAGTTTCTGGAAAATAAAGCCTGGCTCTTGTGTAAGAAAGCAACTTTGGGGAGTTAGGATGAGCATCCTCTAGAGGAGCTTGTGCGTTTGTGTGAGTCCTCTGCAGAGACGTTTGCCCATTTGCTCTGGTCCCATTTTTGCAACACCATTTTCAGAGGGAGTAACACATTGACTTTGAAAACAACTAGTCCTTGCTTATCCCAGAAATTTTTCTTGACATTTTATTTCTGCAGTGGCTGTGATTGCTAGCTAAGAGAGAGACTACTGATGCGTAGCAGCTGGCACCTGTGGTTTTACCACTTGTATTTTCAGGTGCCAGCACAGGGCGAGGGGTGGTTGTAGTGAGAAGGTCCCAGCACGGAACAGTGTCCTACCTCTAAGGAGGAGTTAGCCACTGGAAAGACAGATAATCTTGCATCTGCCTTTCCTCATGGAGCAGCTTCAGAAGTCCTCTTGCTTCAGGGAAGTTGTGTTACTAAGAAGTGGGACTCATGTTGCCTTTGCTGCACATCACGGAGCAGTGAAGTGCTGGTGGCTTTCTACAGAGCAGGATGATGAGCCGTACCTCCGTAGGGAGATGGCTTGCAAGCTGTTTCTGCTTCTGAAAGAAGACTTCTTTTGGGAGTAAGGGAAGGCTCTGTTACGTTGCTGGTTGTACTAGAGGGAGCAGTTCTTTCTGGAGCAGTTCTTGGCCTTCCCAGTTTGGGATGGCAATGGGTTTTGTTACTTACAGCTGAACCCAAACTTCATCTCTCTCTGCCTAGGGGTACCATCCAGGTGAGCTCAGAGCAAACAGCCTGTGGCTCTTTCTCTGCAAAACATGGCTCTAGTAAGCCTAGACTGGCTAGGGTTTTGGTTATGTTCAGCTTCTGTGAGTACTGTTGTTTGCTCCCAATCCCATTTTGAGCAACATTTTTAGCATCTGAATTTCATTACCAGTGGAGATTTGGCTCCAGTGGCTTACTGAAAGTACACCGCTTTCTGGGAAGCCCGTTGTAGAGTAACATTAGACATTGTGGCCACTGCAGTTCTCAAAAAATGTCTCCTGTGACCCTGTGCCTCCTGCAGCTCTGGCTTTCTTAGCAAACCTCTAAGTGTGCCAAACTCAGGGTCACCACCACCACGACCTGAGAAGGTGCCATCTGGGTTGGTCTCTCAGGCTGGTTTCCTGGCATGGGAAGAGAGCTCCGTGGTTACTCCGTAGTTACAACATCCAGCCCACAGGAACTCTGCTTGCTTTGTGTTGTTTCGTTTTGTTAATGTTTGCTTCCAGGATTTGACTTCTTGGAAATTTCTAGAGACTTTGGGTCTTTTGAAGTAGGTCTCCGATGGTGTCAGAAAATGCTCTGTAAGTGCAAGTCCCTTCAGCCCACTCGTCTCTTCTGGAGTCATAAAGCTGGGTTCTCCAAAGGGGAGCAGAGCAATCGCACTTGGCATTGGGGCTGGGGTTGTCCCTTCCTGGGTGCTGGCACCACACTCATCCCGTAGCACATCTTGGTGGGGTCTGGTTTGGCCTGGCAGGATATCGCAATGCTCCTGCCCCATGCCTGAAAAGACTCTGCCGCCATATAGGGGAATTTGAAGTGGCCTCTTGGCTACTTTTGCTGGCTTTGAGCCACCAGCACAGCCTGCACAGCTTCATGTGGTGCTGGGGATGGCCTCTTGAAACAGCTTTGGCGGCACCCAGCCCAGGCATGGCATCCACCGTGGTCCTTGGAGTGGAGTCAGGAGCAGCCGGAGAGAGGAGAGACCTGTCACTGCCTGTCCCGGGGGTCATCATGCTGGGCAGCTCCATCCTCGCCGGCAGGAGTCCACACTAAGGGTTACGTGCTTGTTGGCTGGGAGATGATGGTATGGAGACCCCAGGAAAGAATGAACTAAGAAAACAAATGAGCTCAGTTGGGCCCGCTGTGTGAGGGCTGTGCCAGATCTTTCAGGAAACAGCTTTTATAAGGAGAGTGGAGCCTTCCAAACTTCGTACAGCCCGAGTGGCCTGGAGCAGATCCTGGCCAGTCTGCTTCACTGGAAACGTGAGCCTCGGCAAGGAGGGGTTGCCTGAGGCTGAGCTAACCTTGGCTGTAAAATTGCTTTTTAGGAAGCTTGAGCTACAGACAATAGCAAACTCCCAAGAAGGGAGGAGGAGAAAGGGGGTTCAGTGAGATCATTTCCAAAAGCAGAATGGTGCCTCCTTTCTCCTCCCTTCCCAGCATGCTAACCTGCTCCGTGTGGGCATCAGTGCTGCCCACATACTTCGGGGCTTTTCTCCCAGAACAACTGTGGGGATGCTAATACCTCCCCACACAAGCCCCATGAGGGAGGTGGAGGACAACTCATCCCTTTTCCAGTGACAGTACATGAGTTTCCCCAGTCCCATTGCATCTCCGTCAGAGCTGGAGATGGGGCAAGGGTCCTAATTACTATTTTCTGCTCTAGCAGGATGGGCATCTGTGCTGTAGCACTATTCATGGGCAGTCCAAGGCTAGCTTGCAGTCCGTAATCGGTACGGTTGCCTTTTCTGTAGGTCTCCAGCTATCCCTGCTGACGTGCAGACAGTATTACCCCTGGCAGAGTGCTGCACTGAAGCAATTGCTCTGCTTCTGACCTCTGAAAACAAACTACCTTAAGTTTTTCTCCGTTGCATGGCACTGTAGGCCACAGCAGCAATGGCCTTGGGAACATTTTGCTTCTGCTGCAGCAGGATCTGAAACCATGAGAGTGTAAGGGGCTGCCTTGATAGCGGCTCTGTTTAATTTGGCTTCATCTCACAATGTATGTGACTCTGTGTTTATGCTAGAGGCAGGACAGCCCGGGAGGCACTTTCCTCGTCCCCCTTCTTTTCACCAGGATATGTGCTCCGTGCAGGACTTTGCCAAACAGATGCTAAGTGCAGGACTCCTGGAAACGCTGTCTCCCACGCCTGCTTCCCCATCCTAGGAATAGTCCACGTAGCTGGCTGCTCCCTGGGCTGGGATTAATTATGTGTACATTTGGGGCTGCCTTTTTTTGAAGTGAGTTTGGAACCCGTGCCAGGGAAAATCTGGATGTGATTTGAAAGGTGCAGAGAAGTGAATTCTTTCCGAGGCTGTGGGGTGGGGGGAGAGTGGTGGGGAGTCCTTCAGGGTAAAGTAAGAGGCACAGGCGGTTTTCCACTCTTGAAATATCTGGCTTGGTTCACGGCCGTGATCAGCAGGGTGATGTGTTTTGGGTTCTCTGCTCCTCCAGCTTGCTTGAGATCCAGTAACAGCCTTTGGCTGAAGAGGAGTCTCGGCCATTTTGCTGGTTGAAATCCCTCTGCCTCGTTTTTTTTGGTTTCTTACTCCCCAGTATAACTTCAGCTCTGCCTGGAGAATTCCCACAGGAGGGAGTAATTTGCAGAGCCCTGTTTCCCCACCTGTTTGTTTGGAGAGATTAACCCCTCTTCTGGCCTGCCTGCTCTATCTCATACTGCTGTAGAGCCGAATTCCTTATCAGCCCTTTCCCGAAGCTTCTCCTCTGACACTCTGCAGTCCTTGATGAATGGCTGAGGCAGTGGGGGCCATGCTGCACCCATTGCTTTGCAGTCCCCTCTCCGGAGCTGCTGCAGCACCCTTTGCTCTCAGTCAATCAGATAAAGCAAAGCAGCCTTGATTAGCCACAAAGGGGGTTTCTTCCAGTCCTGGGAGAGCAGAAGCTTTCTGGCACAAGAGCAAGGTGGGCAGACTGAGCACCTTCAGTGGAGCTTCTCCGGCTGGTGCCAGCTCCACTGTGTGGGGGACAGAGCTCATGCCCCGCAGAGATGACCTGCATCCTCCTCCTGCCCAGCTGGGTGCGAGGCAGCACACCAGTGTTATTTGCCCAGGGAAGTGGTTGAGTCACCATCCCTGGAGGTATTTAAAAGATGTAGATGTAGTGCTGAGGGACGTGGCTTAGTGGTAACTTGGCAGTGCTGGGTAAACGGTTGGACTTGATGGTCTTAGAGGTCTCTTCCAGCCAAAACGATTCTATGATTCTATTTCTGCGGTTGAAGGCCTGAGCCCAGTGATGTGAAGTGTAAATGCAGAAGGGCAAACTCTGCTCCAGCGAGTTCACTGCTGGATAGGACATAAAAGCCAGCAGATTGTCCCCCAGTGTCCTGGCCAGACTGTATCAGTGGAATGACTGTCACGGTGGGGTTTTGTGGGGGAAAGGAGTGCAGGGATTGTGTCAAAGGAAGATTTTAAGGTGGGATTTGAAGGAAACCATGCCAGTGGTTTACAGGAAAACTCTCCTTAGGGTGGGACAGTTGTGAGAACAGCTGCTGTGAAACAGCACTGGCTGGCATGAGGTTTACAGGGATGTACTGGATGGATCTGCTGCTTACCCATTATGCTGGATGAACTCTTGCTCATGTGTAGTGGCCTTCTTGGCCACAGTGGGTGGGAATGAGTAGCGGTGGTGGGAGAGGAGCATCCTCTCAGAAGAAGGGAAGAAAGGGGGAGCACGGTTGCATTGGTGGGACTTAGAGCTTTCTAACTGGGGAGCATCACACCCTGGGAAGGTTGTGAACTCTGTCCCCTGACTGATGGAGTCCCAAAATAGCATCAGGGGCACTGTGGTTTTGCAGGCTTCCCTCCCAGCAGGGTGAAGAACACCGCCGGCTCCCTGCCGTCAGCCCAGCACTCAGGGCAGTGAAGGGGAGAAGCAGAAGCACTGGGACAATTTGGGTGGAGAGCTGAGCCTATGGTGCCAGGCAGGTCAGAAGAGGAGGGAGGGAAAGCGTTGGCCAGGGGAAGGGAAAAGCAGGCCTGAGTGCCCAGAGCCATGTTTGCAGGCTGCTTGCAAGGTGTCCCCCCCTCTGCCCTGCTGCTGCTGATCTGGGGAGACGAGGCGCTTGCTTCCGACTCAGAAGCCCTTCAGATGTAGTCAGAGGTTGGCTTTGTGGTAGGCTGGGATCTTTTTATTAGGAGTGCCCCTCTGAGAGCCAGTTGGTGCCCTCAGTGCTGAAGTGCCTATTCTAGTATTTGCTTGATTGTAAAAACAAACCAGGGTCAACAAGGAGATAAAACAAGTAAACAAATGCTTGATTTGGCAACGGGAGACAGAGATGTGGCTTCTGCTGCTTTGTTACTCTTCAGATTGTCTTTTCTTTGGGTAGGTGAAAGCCTCAGTTGCTCGGAAGCTGTCTCTGAAGAGCACAGCTGGCTTTGGCCACAGCCCAGGCATCAGCTCAGCACCCTGTGGGGCACAGGAGGGACATGGTGCTTCTGCACAGGGCTGGGGGGGAGCAGCAGGGTGGGAATTAGTCGTAGATTAGTTTGGGTTGGAAGGGACCTTTAAAGGCCATCTAGTCCACTCCCCCTGCAATGAGCAGGGACATCGTCAACTAGATCAGGTTGCTCAAAGCCCCGTCCAACCTGACCTTGAGTGTTTCCAGGGATGGGGCATCCACCATCTCTCTGGGCAACCTGTGCCAGTGTCTCACCACCCTCATTGTAAAAAATTTCTTCCTTATATCTAGTCTAAATCTTTCCTCGTTTAGTTTAAATTCATTACCCCTTGTCCTGTCGCAACAGGCAGCATGTCCTGGAGTCTGGGTACTTCTTGCGAAGGGAGACATGCCAGGGCAGCCGTTCTGTAGTAGTGCCTTATCTCTGCCTTCTTTTTCCAAAATCAACTTACTTGACACATTCCCAGGTGATAAATGTTCGGTCTGCTCACAGCTTTGTTTGTGTGTATAAAGGACAGTGTATTTTATCACACTTCCTTGTGCAGTGACTTTCTTGTGCTAGCAGGGAGGGACACTCATTGCTCTGATTACACATGCATAACATTATGTATGTAAATAAGAAAATCTAATCATTTCTGAGGGCTTGAGCTGTGGCAAGAGTGAGAAGCTGGTGAAGTGGAGCCTGCAGCAGCACTGACCTTCCCAGCTGATAGAAAACCCCACTGATCAGCAAGATGTGCAGAACTGCCTTCCTTCACATGCTTTGCCCTTTGTATTCCTCGTGCAGACGTTGAGGCAGAGGGCAGGAGCGCTGCTATGAGGATGTTAGGAGTAAAGTGAGTGTCTCCAAAGGATGTTCTTAAAAGGTAGAGGTGGTTGTTATTTTTCTCACATCGGAGCAACTTTTGCTGAGTTTGCAGGCATCCAGGAGTCAAGGATCTGAACTGCATCAAGGCTGTCCTTGCTCTTGCTAGATACCATGGTGGCAGCTGAGATTGCTCCCCCTCCGCTGTTGCTCTGCATCTCTCATGCTGCAAATTTACTGAGGAAACAGTTCAGACAACTGGGAAACTTCACCATGGAAAATCAAACCCCAGAGACCTTTCCCTCTTTTCTGCTGGCATCTTTCTGTGCAGATGCTTCCCCTCACTCTTCTGCATGGCTTGCCTTTGCCTGGAGCTATGTTACCCTGTGCCAAAGCAGGGCCAGCGACCGAGCTCTTCTCTGCACAGTGCCTGTGTGTCAGGCTGCTGGCTGGAAGAGGCCAGGGCAGCAATTACCCAACGCAGTCTTCAGATTTACCTTCTCTCTTGCCTTGTCCCATCTGTCCATTTGTTTGCCACGTGTTTTCTTTAGGATCTAGAGGAGCTAATCCTAAGCCTTCTCCTTCACCATGAAGGAGTATCTGCTATGGGGAGGCGGAAAAGAATCCACCTGGTCGATTAGCAGGGCAGTAAGGCAGGCACTAGACTGGGAGTCCTTATGAGCTCCTGGAGGCAGCCAAAAAAAAGTGTAAAGCAGAGAACACTTAGAACAAGGCATGGGTGATGGGCACCATTGCCTTTGCTGTGTCCCCTGGAGATACAGCAACAGGGGGTGCAGATATGAGATGAATAATGTCATGCATTTCTCTTGCATTATATGGTCTTTGGCCACATGAGAAGCCCAAGTGGGCAGCGCTGTTCTTCCCATTTTGCAGGTATGGTCGAAGGAAAACGTGCCCAGGAAAATGTTGCATCTCATTGACCAAGGCAGTTGCCCATCTTTGCTTTCCAAGAGGGAAGCGGTTTTCTGCTCTCTCTTGCCTTTCAAGTCAAGGATTTATGTAGCTGTATTTGGCAGCACTGAAGGTTCTGCAATTATGTTAATTAGGCACTTTGATTAAAAAACCAGCTTTTTGTTAGAAAATAAACTTCTTTGTTGAAAAATACTAGATCTAGAGCAAATCAAGAGAGGAGCTGGATTTCCTGCTGGTTCATATGCTCTGTGCCTGGGCTAATTTAAGATCACTTCAGTTGTTGTGATGTATTTATTCCCCAAAACTATATTCTTTTTATTATTATTCATTAGCATCTGTTTGTTAAATGTTTAAATATTCCCACACCCAGAGCTTATTTCAGACATTTATAATGTACCCACCCATCAGTGATTTCGACAGCCATAAAACCAAAACAGCTATTCCTTACAATTGCCAACTAAACTATTGTGATCCATTCATCTTTTTAAAAATCATCATTCAAAGAGAAACAGGCGGCAAATACGCCATGGTTGCTGATGAGAAGGGAAAACTGTTGATCATTTGCTTGTGTGATGGAAAATAATTGCTACAGGCAAGGAAAGGAGCTCCGACCTGGTTGTCGCTCCCAGTCTTTCCAGACAACTTCTGTGTTCCCAGGCTGTTCACTCTCAAAATCTAAAAGACAGATTGAATAGAGGGGTATTATTTTTGTTTTCACTGTATCATAAAGACTGCCAGACTTGGCTCTGGCAGGCTGCGAGAAGGAATGCATTTCGGAGCAGAGCGTTTCCCACCATGGATGCCTCAGCCCCTCGCCCTCAGCAGGACAGAAATGAGAAGCAATCCTTCTGGTATGAGCTGGCCTGACCCTTTGCATTTCACTGGAGGGCAAGTACAGAGCTAGTACTGAGCGTGACTGCTGTGGGCTCCCTTGGACGGTCCAGTTTCGAAGGCATTCTGTATTAACTGAGCCTTTCAGGAGATTTGGCTCCTCCATAAAGTTCTGATTCATGATCCTTGCAAGCTGAGGTTGGGTTGGCTTAGTTCATCTCTGCTTAAAAAAATGAATTGGCAGGTTGCCCAAGTCATGCATGTTCCAGATCCTGGACAAGTCAGGGAGAAGCAGAGGAGTGACCCGGCCCCTGGTTTTAAAATTTTGATAAGTGTGTGGCTGTTTTAGCACATCCTATTCATGCGTAGCTTGGTAACATCCAGCCTTCAGTTCCATCGTCCTGCCAAGGCTCACTGTAGGAGCTGAAGCTAATTGTGGTGCAGCAAAGGGCTCTGTGACTCTCCAGAGTGCTTTTCATGGTGCTGGCAAAGAGGATGTGTTGGTATTTATTGTGAGGGGAGTTAGGCTTCTGGGTTGCCCCATGGTCACCTCTTTGATAAGTGAAGGGATTGCATGGACAGACGCATCAGATGCTCTCTGTGGTTTTGGTGGTGGGACTGGAAACCCAAGTAGGGACAAAAAGAGATGAGACTTTCCTGCAGTATGGGAGGTGTCAGGAAGAACTTCAGGGAACTTCATTACCAGCCACCTCACCCCCGCAAAACACAATTTTCCAGGTGATTATATTGCAACCAGCGCCAGTGTGTATGTTCCTGGTGCTTTGGGAAGTGCCAGTCCGAAATCCTATCACATGCCAGTCCTTTTGATCACCGAGTCTCTGCATATCTGTTTCACTGTCTGCTAATGGCTTTTGTCATTAAATGCCAGAGAAGCTGTTCTCTGTGAAAGCAGCTTGAAGCATTTAGGACTCATTAGACTTCAAAGGAAAGAGGCCTGTACCACAAGCCAGAGGGGAGGAAATGGAGTGGCAAGAGGATCCCATTAATGGAGAACAAAAATAAACCCCAGACAGGAAGGAAAATCCTATAGGTCTGACTCAGAGCTGCAGCCCCGACACCGTGGCTTTGAGGACTACTCCAACATGAGAACTGCACAGAGAGAAACCCTCTGGCTTGGCTTCTGCCCACGTTAGACCTGGATGCCCTGAGCAAGCCTGGAGCCTACAACAAGGGTCCCACCTGTACCGGCAGTCGCAGGGATGTCCGCATCTCTGGCATTTGCCTGTGGGCTTGTGCACCCAGGACTTGCATGCCAGCAGACTGTAAGGTATCAGGCTTGTGTTTTCAGAGGGGTGGCTCCTCCGTCATTGACACATTGGTGAGAGAAGATGGGGGTGCAGCTTGCTTGTAATTGTTTACTCTTCCCTCTTCTTGAGCATGCTTGCCGCTTTAAACGTCCTTTATTCTAATAAGATGTTTAATCCATGGAAGGGAACGTGCTTCTCTATAGGTATGGTGCTTTTGGTGAGAACATGATGCTCAAGGAGTAAGTCCTGATGGAGTGATTCAAAAGAGAGTGTTCCTGGGCATTGTGCTGACCCACTCTTCTCTCTCCGTCTCTCCTGTTTCAGGAAAGATCCTCTTCCGCCGGAGCCACATCCGCGATGTTGCGGTCAAGCGCCTGATACCCATCGATGAATACTGCAAGGTAAGGGGAGGTTTCTAGTCTCAATCAAAGAGGAAGCCACCTTGATCAGGCTCAATCCTGTTTGACTGATAGTATATAATGGTGTGCCAGTGCTGGGAGAACGGGGAGTGTGGGCTATCCCTCACTGTCAAACCCTTTCTGAGATGAAAACCCACCCACTGTTTCTCTTTTCACTCCACGTGATTAATACTGAGGGCTTGGAGGCCTGGGGTGCAGGGTGGCCCGGCTGCACCCTGCTGCTGCTGTGCTTTCCCTTTCTCTTCTTTCTCAAGTTGCAAACCAGAACCAGCTTCCCAGATGGGCTGGAGAGGACCTGGCTGCATGGCCATGTCCTGCCTGCTGGTCAGTTTGGAGTGAAGTGGTTGTGCGCTTGAAGGACGTGGTTCCTCCCGGAGCCGTTCCTTTCCCACCTATTGGGAATAGACCTGCCATTTTATGTAGAGGACAGCACTTTCTTGGTGAGATGGTCTCAAAATGGCACATAAACTCCTGTTAATGGTTATGCAAAACAGTTACTTGCACAGGGGTAAGATGCCTTGTACCTGCAGAAAATTATTGGAAGCCAACAGAGATCATCTCATCATAGACAATCAACTGTATTTCTGGCTATGTGTCCTTTCCTTGATAACGCTGAGACAATTTTCCCCATATTCTTGAAGAATAGAAGACTGTGCTTAAGTATAAGGGAAATTACGGTGTTAGGGCATTTTTTTCTGGGAAAAACAAATACTGAATTCCACAAAAGATATTTTTGCAAAAAAAAGTATGCCACATCTCATCACATCAAAGAAGTGCACTAGTGCTTGCAGCAGCCTTGCAATGGTCTGGAGGTAGGTCCACTACTTCCAAAATCCTGTCTAAATGCTGTTGAAGACATATCCAAAGACCACAAAACCCAGGGGAGAAAACAGGGGAATGATGAAATTTCCATCATGTAGCAGTGACTATGGCCTAGGATTTTGCATGGTGGGCGAGACTGTGGGGTGTGGGACTCAGCCAGACCTATGGGAGGGATGTTGTGGCTGGAATAACAAATACAAAGGATAAAGATAAATTAGTAAATGCATCTTGACAGCTCTGCAGTGGGTCTGTGGGTGAAAACCACTGCGGACCAGGATAGCAGATGAGAGCAGAGGGATGTAGTGCAAGGTGTGCTTGGACCTGCGTGCTCCAAAGAGCCCGGGGGAAGCTGATGGTGTAACTGCTGGGCTCCAGCTGGATGTGATCAACCCTTTGTCTTCTGAGTCGCTGAAATGTGCCAGCTACATACAGACACACACATCCATAAATTTGATTTTTGGGAAGAAGTAGTCCCTAATTGATAAGATGCTGCAGCTGTCTCTTTCAGAATGATGCCATTAATGGCATAAAATATAATGAATCCATTTGACTTAACAACTGGAACATAATGGCTAATGTTATATGACCCACTTAGAGAGCCGCTCTCTCCTCCTCCCTTTAATGCATTACCAAGTTATAAAATGTACACTGTGCCTGGCCTTCAAGTTCTTGCTACTTAACCGTAAAGTTGCTGAGCTGAAGGTGGGTGTGGGACCGAAGGCTGCAGAGACGCACAGTGAGCAAGGAGTCAGCGAGAGCAGAGGGACGTCCCGCCTGGGCACGTCGTGCTGCAGATCGCAGCCGCAGGGTCCCAGCACACCCTGACTGCCGTGTTTATCGTTGGAGGTGGATGTTGCACGTGTTTGGATGTTGCTGGTGCAGAACAGAAACACAAAATACCTCCTCCAGCTTGGCCCCGCTGAATGAGAATTGAGGGGAATATGTTGTGAACAAGTTCCCACGGAAGACGGTGCAAGAAAGTTTTTTGCTCTCTTGCTATCTCCCGTGAGAGAAGTGGGATGTCTTCGTTCTCTGGGAGAGCCCTGGGAAGAAGGTGGGTGAGATTTGGGGTGGAAGTAGGTGAGAGGAGCAAGGGAGGGAACCACTGCTTTCACAAGGCAGTGCTCTTGCGGAAGGGCTCTGTTCCAGGTCCCCCCATACTGAAAAATATGTCAGTTTAAGGTAAGATGCAAGAAAAGCAGCAAAAGAATGAGAGGTAAGAGCAACTAGTTACCAAATGAGAACCACCATAGGAATAACAAGGAGCAGGAGCGGAGGCCTGAAATTTCTTCTTATTTCTCCAGTTTATTCTCTTTGTGTTCTACATCTGTTGGTCTTTCCCTTGGTGTGGGAACTGCCTCCCTCCTGTCTAGGGGATTTTGAGAAAGTGTTAGTTGGAGGGCTGATGAAGGAGTTGCGATGCTGTGATGCTCTACCCCAACAAGGCGGGATGGACCACTAAAAAGATTGCTGCTAGAGAATAATCCTTTCTCACTCCCTGGAAAATGGATTTCAGTGCTTGTCTGTCTTTAGTAAATGACCTTTTTCTTCAAGCTTGTAGGCAGCGTGATGGGTAAAATGACTCGCTGTGGCTCCATCACTGTGAGCTGAAGCTGTGTGCTGAAGGCCCTCCCCAGTTCACACCTTTGGGTGCCAGAGCCAGAGGTGGGACAGACGTCACGCTATTGGTGCCAATATTTTTGATTTGGTGGCCATAGCTGCTGTAGACCATGGCCAGCTAGGGTGCAGGGTGGCCTGCTTGACTTGGCCACCGCTGTGCCAGCTGAGTCAGCTCTAGGTGGGCTTCCATCAAGGCATCTTGAGAAATGAACTGTGGGTCTTACCTTTCATGCTTCCAGCATAGGATGTCTTCTGTGATCGTCCCCTGCTATCAGAGGACACAGAGCCTTCTTCAGGCCACAAAGTCAGAGTGATTTTGTCACTTTGGAAATTGTGTAGATCATGGGATGCCTGGAACTGGGAAGTGGTACCCACATGAGAAAGGCATTCATGCAAAACTTAGTCTTTGAATAGCCCTTCCCTGGACCCAAAAGCCATAGAGCGAGTCGTTTTCTCTCTCCTGCCTCTCACATGATCTTGATCGCAGCCGGCCCATAATTAGTGATCTGACTGTCTGCTGTGCTGGCGGTGACTGCCTGCGTGCTGAACGGCTGGAAGGGCTTTTGGGGGCCAGCAATTAGGTCAATATGGAGCCACAGCTGATCTGTGTGGTAACCCCGGGGCTTTGCAGATGTGGTGATGTCTCCAATACCGAAATGAGTGGAGGTTTGGTTTGCGACCACTGCTGTCACGAGACTGCTGTAATAGCAAATGCGGAGGAGGGGGAATTATATAGAAAATTGGTTAAACATCTGCTCCAGGTCAGGCTGCAGCACTGCTCCCTGATTTCAGATCGTCCCTTTTTCAGTTGCATGTTTGGTTATATTTTTTTACTTTTTGCAGTCACCGTCATCTGTTGCTCTGTTCCCTCCCAGGAGGAGAGAGCAGGGACTCCATTCCCTCTCTGCCAGGCAGCCGCCTATCCCTCCTCTCCTTCCCAGCCCTCGCTGCAGTCCACATTGGAAAGGACCTACAAGAGCTCTGGCCCAAGATGAATGTTGCTGTCCCAGACTCTGCCCCCAGCTCCCACAGACTTGCGCGCTCTCACCCTGCAAGTCCTGCCATTTAAGTCTGTCTTTTTGCAACAGGCTTCCTCGAAGGGAAAGGGGAAAAGCAGAGTCAGTTTGTAGCTCCTGCCATGCAACAGCACGCATAGCAGCCTTCCAGCCCTTGCCCTGACGAGCTGGTATCCACGCTTTTGCCTCCTGTTGCTTCTCTCCCTGCCTCTTCCTGAGCTGCTGATGCCTAGTGGAGTGTTTTTGGGATGTGCCGATCAGGGCTGATGGCACGGAGAGTCTGCCATGTGTAAACTGCCTAGCCTTTCCCGAGGACAATGGCTCCTTGCCCGCAGCACAGCCGGGAAACTGAGCCCTGCTGTGGCTGGGCAGCTGGATGCTGGGATGGATGTCTCGGTGGCTCTTACCCTGTGAGGGCACATCTGTCCAAAAGGCTGGGGCTAAGCTAAGCAGGGCCCAGGCAGTCTCGACTTACTCTCCTTCAGTCTTCAGTTGCGGCTGGGGTGGTGTGGTGGGTGTAACTGGGGGGCTGTCTCCTCCAGTGTGTGTTTGCAGGCTGGCTCTGTGCTCCTGTGTGCTGGGAACCACATGGGTGCTGAGCTCCTCATGCTGTGACCCAGTCCCCTGTGCTCCTGAGGGCCTGTCCTCACTCGGCTCCTTCCTCAGTCTTGATGCTTCCCATCACTAGTGTCTCTGTTTCATACGCAGGCTCTCATCCAGCTGCCTCCCTACATCTCACAGTGCGAGGAGGTTCTCCAGTTCTTCGAGACACGACCTGACGACTTGACGCCCCCCAAAGAGTAAGTTGGTTGGGCAGCTGCCGCTGCCGGGATGGTGATGAAACACGAACTGCTGTGTACTTGCTGGTATCCATAAGAGTCTGATGTTCATCAGCGGTGCCCCCCACGAGTCACATATCTGGGATTTGGAGGTTTTCTTGCAGAGGGAACGGGGGCTGTGCAGCTCAAGGTGGACACCTCTGCCCGCTCCTGGTGTAGCCTTCTCCAGTAGGGAAGTGGAAACACTTCTCTGGGACCCCATGAAGTGTTGGTTTTCTCCTGTACCACCTTCTACTCACAAATGTTGGTTTCAGAAACATGGTCAGCCTGAAAAGCCTCATTTCACATGGTTATTAACAACCTCTGCCTTGTTTGAAAGGCTCTTTCCCTTATCCATGTCCATGAGCCCTATCCATAACAACGCTCCGGAGTCTTTCCATGCAAAACAAGGAACGTTTGCAAGGAATCTCGCGTGCCTTACGCAACTCTGTGTGGTTATAAGTCTTGTGACTATGAGCTACTTTGGCCAGGAGCCACCCATCTCTTACTAATCACAAGCAGCATAAATCTGAGCAGCCGCCTCCGTCTCCTGCTATGCTGCTCTCTTGATTCTGCATGTGACACCATGCACGGCTCTACCAAGGGTTGAGCAATGGAGGAGGCTTGATTAATTGTGAGAGGAAAGGCAGTAAATTGATTTGACATCATCCTGTATTGGAAGGGTGAGGAGGTTGATAAAGGGATTTTGTTTTTCTCCTCTGAGCAGTAATACTGAGCCTTTCAGGTCTCCAGCTAAGTATTATGCTTCTGTGGACTATATATTCTCCCTGCGTTTTCATTTGGTTTTTTTTCATTCCCTCTCTTAATTCCTCTTTCCCCCCCATTCCTGCTTTCCTCTTTTGGCTCCTTTCTCTATTTGCTTGGCCTGTCATCATTCCTCCTGCAGCTTGATGAGATTGGTCTGAGGGCCCTGGAGCCCATTAACTAATTGCTTGCTGTCGGCTGGCGCTCTCATCCGTCCTGCCCAGCTATTGCTCACCACTTAACCTGCCACCCCGGCGGTCATCCCTCAGCCGAGGCGGCAGCTCAGGGGCAAGCAAGAGACACAAGGAAAAGATGAGCTTGCAAGGACATTGGGTGGGGGTTTATCACGGGGGTTAAGAGCCCCTGGGGCTGTTTTGGGACATGGGGGGCTGCCAGTGCATGAGTCTTGGAGCCCTGCATGAGAGGGTGGTGAGGCACTGTCACACGTGGTGGATTAAGGGCAGCTTCAGTCTTGCACCCAGTTTCCTCACCTTTGTTTGTCTTGTAGACTGAGCCAGAAATCAGGTGGGGTGGGGGCTGTGGCCAGAAGAAGGAGCACTTTCAGATGGGGAGACCTTTGGATGCCAAGCATCAGCCCCAGAGCGGTGCAGCTCTGCCGTGTTTGACGCTGTAGCTCCTGGCCGTCCGGCCAAGTGGCGACCGGTGCTGTGTCCCTCATTGTCTCCCTGGTTTGGGTCCAACAGACAGGGGGAGTGGAGGCACCAGCCCAAAGTCCAATCCCAAGCATGTGCTTGTACTGGGGGATCCATCCTCATATACATCCCGCAGTGTCCTGCCAGACTGCTGAGCAGCTCCCGAGTGCAAAACTGCACTCACTGCAAAATTGCCCTGTGTTTGTGAGTGTTTGGCCATGGCAGTGCCGGATGGGCGAGTGGGTGATGCACCACTGAAGCCGGCAACAGGCTGTGCTCCGTCCTGCTGCCTGCTCCTTGCAGGGAGGGGAGATGAGCTTGCAGCACGCAGAAGGACTTAGCAGGTGACTTTTGTCCATTTGCCTCCAGCAGCGGAATGCTACAGCATCTCAAGGACGTCTCTGTTGTGTTTCCTATCCCAGCCTGAATGCCAGAGGGGTATTTATTAGCTACAATTCAAAATGCTAATTAATAAAAGTCCTTGACTCTCTCCTCTGGAGAGATTGGTGGGAGCCCTTTCCCGAGCCCCGAGTGCTGGCCGGCCGCCAGCTTACCAATAACGAGATGAGAGCTGTGATAGACGGCCGGGCTGGATCAGACGTGATGGCGTGTCTGGGGTTTGGCCGGATGTCATCATTCATCCAGCAGATAAATACTTTTCTCCGGGAATTTGAAAGGGAGCCAGGCCATGAACGGAGTGGGGAGAAAAAAGAAAAAAGAAAAAGAAAAAGGCAGCTTTTTATGCTGGGTGGCTGAAAAGTGGGAATGAGGGGAGGGAAAAAGGACTGGTCAGCATGCTTGGTGCCAAGCCAAACAGCCGCTCTTGTGGCACCATGGCTGGGACCCTGCTGCTCCCTGTCCCTCGCCTCAGCTTCCCCAGTTGACACCGCAGGTCACAGCATGCCCATGGCGGTGGTGGCTGGTGGCAGTGAAGGGGACGTGCCTTCGGGTGCTGTTGGATGCACTCTCTGCTTGATTTTTTTTCTGGAGCAGGCATAGAGGATGCACCTAACTGGCATCACCCCAGAATGTGAAACCACTTTCAGGGGCCATAGTTGACTGCAGTGTGTGGAGCTCTGGGTTTAACTGCAAAGGATGAATTCAGCCCTTGGATCTGGCAGTGTGTGGGAATGGAAATGGGAGGTTGGACAGCCCTTGCATCTATTGCTGGGCCCCTGCGGTGTCTGCTTTCCCTAGCGCTGGAGCTCTTCCTGAGCTGAGCCAGGGCTTTCCTTCTGCTTTCCTGCAGTGCAGCTCCCTTCAGCTTCCCTTTGCACTGTTGGGAGCACCAACAAAAAGTGATCCCTGCTGGCTACCAGCCCTGCAGCCATAGTTCCTCAGCCCTTCTCAGTCTCTCGTCTGCTCTACAAGCCCCAGCCCTGCCGCTGGCGTGTGTAAAGGGAAATCAAGTGGACGAGGACTGAGTGGAGAGAGAAAGAGTCAAACGCTGACTTTGTGCGTCCTTCTTCCCCCATCGCTTCCAGTTAGGCAGTAGATCACAGTGGAAAGCAGAGCTAGGACAGGAGTCTCCAGGAGCTGGGGGGCTGGAAGATGGAGGTCTTGTTGGCACACACCCGCCAACTTTCCAGCATCCTCCTGCTCGGAGGGACCACTTCAAACAGGAGAGTGGATTGAGGTTGTGGTGTTTCCGCTGGCAGTGATGATGGGTGGCTTTTGTGACGTGGATCCCTGTCCTGCAAGCTCTGGACTGGGATAACTCAGCTGCTTCCACCTTGGAGGGCTTCCTGGTGGTGGGTCAGTGGGGCTGTAATCCAGAGTGGTCGGTTACTTTTGGGAACAGGTAACTCCACAGAGCGTGGTAGGGGTGGAGGGAGAACAGAAATGGTTATGGAAAGAGAAATCCCCTGGAAAGTTAGCAATCTGTGGGGATGTGGTATTTTTCTCCCTGGTGTTGGATGGAAGCCCTGTGAAAACCGTAGTTTCAAAGCAGAGAAATCATCAAATTCCTGCTCCCCGCATATCTCAGCAGGTTTGACCAACAGCAGGATGCTCGGCTGTTGAGGTGGGAAGTTGCTGTGTGCACCCCCCTTCCCTCCCATCCACCATTTTTTCCAATTTAAATCTGTTTTTAGCCACAGCAGAGAGTTTCTGGAATAATGCTGGGGAAGTCTGAACAGCTGGGCACAAAGCCACTGCTGAGTCAAGGCATTCAGCCGCTAACCCTCCTCGCCAGCTGAATTTCGGCTCTGCGACATGCAGGAGCCCAGGTTAACTCCGTAGTGAAGCAGGGCCCTAAGTGATTATTTAATAATTGTCCAGGGTGTACAATTACAGGGCATGCTGGGGAAGGAGCCGTCATCGTGCTGCTTCCCAGGGGCTGCGGCGCTGCTGTCCTCTGTGCAGGAGGTACCCCTGGCCGCGAGAGGCAGCCTTCATTAAAAGCATCTTTCATTGCTCTCTTTTTGGTAGCTGAACATCCCATCATATAGAAGACACTTAAAGTTGTTTTGAACCTTTTTGCTTATGAACCTGATTTAATGTTTTTTTCCACTGGGAGCACAGGCATGTGGAGAGCAAATTTACTGTCTCTTGACGTGCTTAAAAGATGTCCTTGAACACCCCTCCTCACTCTGGGGGCTGTGCATTCACAGTTTGAAAGCTACCAGCTTCAGGAGATCCTGATGTCTTTAAAAGGCATAAATTCCTCTTCTCTGACACATCTTCACCCTTATGTGCTGAGTCTGTCGGTCAGGCAGGTCTCCTGCAAAGGGAAGGCAGGGCTGAAAGGCTGGTGTGGACTTTCTGGTCTGGACATCACACGAGGCTTAGCACAGGAGTGGGGTGGGCAGCAGTCCCAGGGCTCTCTGAAGGCTTGTTGAGGGCTCAGGACCTCTACAAGAGCAGATGGTAGCGGAGATGGAGCCCGTGTCTCAGGGGAGACTGCGGCACCTGGGGTTACCTCTGTGCCCCTCCTGTCTTTGGAGACCCCAGCTGGGGCTTTGGCTCACGAGCTTCGGCTGCTGCTCCTCCCCGCTCGCTGGGCTTGCTTGGCTTTCCCAGCCTCTGCCACCCAAATGGGTGTACTGGGAGCAGTGCTTTCCGCCTGCAGGGTGGTGGGAACCAGACAAACCCCGCGTCTGACTTCACTAGTCTGCAGATGGATGAGAAACCTCCTCTTGCCGCCGCTGAGCAAACATCCTCCAGGAAGGGCATTGTGCACACCGCTTGGGCTGCTGCTTCCCAGTGGAGCTGATCTGCAGAGCTGTTAGTGTGAAGCGAGAGTGGGTGGCTTTCCCTGCTGCTGTCTCAGCCAGCAGCCTTGCTGCAGGACTGTGCTCTGATGATTTAGAAGGTGGCCTCTGGGGTTTGGTCCTCTCCTGGCAGGAAGGCAGCCCAGGCAGGCGGGGGTGTCCCTCTGCCCTCCATCTGCTCATGCAGGTCCCCCTCACAGCAGTGGGATCTTGCCCTGTGTGTCACCGGCGGGAGAAGTGGGACGGGCAGGACCCAGGTCCCACGTGTGGGCTGAATCCCAGCTCTGCTGAATCAGCAAAGGGCTATGGTGGCCGGGGGCTGCCTGTGCCATCCGGGCTGGAAGGTGCGTGATAACGAGCTGGGACCTGACCAGATGAGGAAGCCTGTGCTGCTAACGAGGTTATGCCTGCAGCAACTTCAGCAGCCCGTCGCTGTTCTATTTATACCGAAGCCCTGGTGACGTGCCGTTAGGTGGGGGTGGCACTGGCAGTCGCAGTAATGGATAGCTTCCTGCACGCAGACTGACAGGGACTCCAGGCGGGCACCAGCCCCAATAAATCAGAGAAGGGAGAACTGGGCTAAAATGAGAATCATCTCTGATGTGATCTGACTGTGCCAGCTTGGGTCCCGTATGGGCTAATTGAGAGGTTCTGCTTAGGGCCACGGTGCTGGCAGCTGTCAGTGGGTAAAAGATTTCTGTTCAGTCCAAAGTGCCAGAAGATGCTGGGTAGAAACATGTTTCCATCATTGCAGCAGGGACCAAATCTGTTCCTTTCCCTTATTTCCATAAATTGGAAGTGCAAACTTGTAGCCACTGTCTTCCAGAAGTAAGTCTCTTCCCTTTCTGCTTCCCCGTAGCTTTTCGTGTGTTTACCCTTCCTCATAGTTGAGCTGTTCCAGGAGAAAACCCTTTCCTTGTCACCCTTGTGTGGTGTTTGGGGGGTAATACGGGCATGAACTGGGACAGGTGATGGGAGATCTAATAGGAAAAGGGGAGGCTCAGGTCCCTGCTCCAAGGTGGATTGACTGTCCCATCTAGGAAGCCATTCCAAGAGCATTTGCCTGGTTAATGTTGATGGATGAGTTGATGGATGTTGGTTTGGATAAGGACACTTGCTGGCTTGTGGCTTTTGAGCTGTGTCCCGCTATCCAGACAAATTATGGCTTATGTAATGAATTGTTTGTTTTGCAGTTCTGCTGGTGCCTACGTGCAGATTCCCCAGGAGCCTGGGCTAGATCTCAGCTCCAAAATAGTGGTCTCCTTCACTCTGTGCTGACAACTGTCTTTCCTAGATGCCAGCAGACAGAAATATCAGACAAGTTGAATCCACTCTGCAAAAATACGCATTGTGCCCGTGCAAGCTCCTTGCATGGATAGAGCACTTGGTTTTCTCTGCTCCCAGGGCAGCTTGCTGAGCCCGAAGGTTCAGCTTGGCCAACTCTCCAGTGGTTAAACACGGGGGTGGCACGGGCACTGCCGCGTGGGGGACAGGGCCTCCATACGCTAGAGGAGATGCTTGAGAAATCGGATTCTTTTTTACTAAAAAATAAGTGACATGGGCAATATTAATTGTTGCTGGGTTCTCCGTGTGTAAGAGTTTCCTTTCAGGCTTGCACTGGGGAATTATTAGATTCCTGAAGGACATTGAAGTCAGCCCACTGCACCCTGAGACTGTCTTGCTGGGTCAGTGCTTTAAATGAGACTCCAGTCATACAAGAACCCTTGCCTTCAGGGTTCCCAACAAGGAGCTGGGAAAGTCCTGAGAAGCAGATGGAGAACCTGTTATGGGTTTTCCCACCTGGGAAGCTTTATAGGGCCTGTTGGTGGCACACAGTCGTAGCTGTGTATTGCTGCCTTGTAGTTGTGCTGTGATGCCTGGTTCCTCTGCGCAGCCCGGCTGTTGTGGGGGTGAGAGCTAAATGAGTTTCACAGTGGAAGGCAGAGTGGCCTTTCCTTCTCTTCTTCTGGAGCCACCGGTTTCCAGAGAGCTGTGCATGCAGGCTCTGCTGCATGCCTTTCTCTGGTCCACAGGGAATGGAGGAGGAGGAGATGCTGCTGTGAGTTTATTGCTGTTTCCTGTCTTGTCTGAGCTCTTGTCCCCTCTGAGGCGGTGGGCTGGGGCTGCTGGTCTTCAGACCTGCAGCTCTTTGTATTCGTGCCAGGAACAACCCAGCAGCAAAGTGAAATTGCAGCTCCTTCCTTGCCCCCTCACTCAGACGGAGCAGACGGTGAAAGGAAACAGGGGGATGAGTTACAGTAATAGGTTTAACAGATGGCAGGGGAAAAACAACAGTTATTTCCATCATCACGAGGGTGCCATGCCCACCTGCTGATCTCCAGCGCGCTCATCTGGCCTTGCTTTGTCTCCCTTCCCTGCTGTACCGCTGGGCTGGGGTAAGTTTAATGGGGGTTGTTGATAAACTCTGATTTAACTCTGCAATGTGTTCCCTGCTTAGAAATGTCCTTGGGATGCTCCAGCAGATTCCTCCACTGGTCTCTCTACCTGGGCCATGGTATTCAGGTCTTTGCACAGTTCTGTGGTCTCTGAACTTAACAGATAGTCTCCAGCTTTTAGACAACAACATCCCATTTGTTTATAGTCCATCTTTGTTGCGTTTAATTTATTTTCATTGATAGCTCCATGGATGAGTACCAGAGGTTTAGGGTGCAAAGGGAAGGGTGGACTGGGAGGACAAGGCATTGCGAGCAGATCGCATTGCCAGGATGGGTGGGCAGTCTTTGAAGGCAGCCAAGTCCCAGCATCACCCCATCGCTCTAGGGGAATAAAATGTCTGCAGTAATTATGGTCTGAAAATGCAGATAAGCTTGAAAGAGAACAAAGAGTAGGCCAGCTCCGGCAGGCTTTCTTGCTGAGCCTGGAGGGATTTCTCTGCTTGGCCTGAAAACAAAGGGGACGGAGGGGAAAAGGTTGTTTTGCCAGTGAACTTTATAAGCAGGTGAAGGGGCTTCTGGGGTCCATCTGGACCGGTCCATCTGCCTTTTCAAGCAGTGGTCAGGCAGGTCAAAGCCTCAGGAGGGTCCCCTTACCACCAGGTGAATGTTTTCCTCCTTCGAAGCTCCAGTGCCCACTCTGTACTTGTTACTCTCCCTGGAAGTATTGATTTAGAGAGATGGGGGCTGACCTCTTCTCCCTGGTGACAAGCAATAGGACAAGAGGAAACGGGTTCAAGTTGTGTCAGGGCAGGTTTAGATTGGTTATCAGGAAACATTTTCACACTGAAAGGGTTATTAAACATTGAATTGGCTGCCCAGGGAGGTGGTGGATTCCCCATCCCTGGAGGTGTTTCAGAAAAGGGTAGATGTGGTACTGAGGGACATGGTTTAGAAGGGGTTTTTGTCAGGGTGGGTTAATGGTTGGACTTGATGATCTTAAAGGTCCCTTCCAACCTCACCGAGTCTATGCCTGTCTCCTGGTACCAGAATATTTTATCTTAGCCAGATGGTCTTGATCCGTCACACGTGTAGTCTGAGAACTGTTGAAAGCAGTCTCTTCCTTAAGTGAACAGGGAGCAGGTGACCATCACCCCACGCTACAGGAGCATTTCAAGGCCACAGCAGCAAATTATGTGGAAGTGTTGAGAGCCCTTTTGTGGCAACATGGACCGCCGTGGTTGGGCTGGGGACAGGGCTGGTGCATTTATTTGGGTTTCAGGCTCGTTGGGTGTCTTCCTTTCTTACCCATGATTTTTTGAGGCTTTTCTGGGCCCATATTTTCCTTGATTTGGTGTTTGCTTTTCAATCATGAAATGCCCCAAATCTCATTGTGCCTGAAGAGGGTTGTGCTTCTGCCCAGGGTTTGAGGCTCTTCAGCAACCATGTTTCTTGGCAACATTCAAATAATAGAAGGGACCCAGGACCTGTGGTTTTTAACCCATCTCACCAGCTGTGTGGCCAGCGAGGCCACAAGCAAGAGGACTTGGTCTGAAGCTGCCTCATTGACTGCTTGTGACCACCAATAGCTCCTACTTGCTGTGTCCTGGAGGCACTTTTTCTGCTGCACAGCCCTAGTCTTCATCCTCTCTACAACACTTTAATGACTTGTACTGTTTTGGGGTATAAATGTTTGCCCCTTCCCCAACTGGTCCCCATCCTTGTCCCTGAGAGAGGCACGGGACGTGGAGGAACGTCAGTATTTCCCTCTTTATCTGTCTTCAAAGTGGTGCCCACTTCTGTGGGAGCTGTGGTCTGTGCTGGGAGCAGTTTTAGGGGTTTGGACTTCCCCAGCTGGCTTTGCTGCCAGATTGTCCCAATCCACCGCCTTTGCCAAGTGACATGGTGGGAGTTGTGGCTCTCAGACCCATCCACTGAGGAGGCCAGGCCAGCAGCTGAGCCTCACCCTGGGAAAGACAAAATCATTGAATGACTAAATGAGGGGGGGAGAGGCGGGCTTTTTGGAAGGCAGAAGATGCCCTGTGTCACCTGAGGGGACATTAGCAGGTTAAGAGAGGTTAGCAGCACTGCTGGGACCAGCCCTGCTATGCTTTCCTGCACAGGTTTGTCATGTGGCCAACAACCCAACTGCCCCCATTCTCTGCTGACACTTTTCCTTCTCTTTTTCAGGGACCCCATTGGAAAGAAGAGGTCTGGTAAGGACTCTTTTCCTCTCTGCGGGTTTCAACAGCTCCTCCTTTCAGCCCCAGCCGTGGTCTCCTGGAGTGGGGCAAGGGCCTGGCCCCATGGTGGGCCAGCCCACAGGGTGTGGGGCTCCCTTACATGGTGTGCCCCCTTTCCCCACAGCCGCCAAGTCCCCATCTCACGTCCCCTCGTGCCTCCCGTAGTGCTCCTGAAGGTGGGACAGATGCCTGCAGTTCTTGATGCTGCGCTGGCCTCCCCATTTACTTGCTAATCAAGTTATTGCCACCATTGCTGCCACCTCCCTGTTCGTTTCCCTCCCCACCTCATGCCTCGTCTCCCGTCGTTTTGTTCCTCCATCAGGGTTTATCCAGAGAACGGCCTCTTTCCTGCAGAGAGGTAGTTAACAGCCGCTCGCTACCTGGCCCTTGCTCTCGCTTTGCCTTCTGCCGGGGGGACACCTGCTCGGGCTGGGTGGGCAAGCCCCTCGCAAGAAGCTGTCACATCCTCCGCAGCTTTCTGTGGTGGCCGGTGGACACGGGGCAGTAGCGGAGAGGAGGTACGGCGGGCTGGGGCTGGGGCTTGGCTGTCGGTACAGCTCCACAGGCAGGGGCTGTGTCACAGGCCTTGGGTGAAGGACAGGGCTTGGTCTGCAGCCAGGAGGATGCAGACGCAAAATTTCCCAAATCTGGTGGAGGGTCTGAGCTGCATGGTGGTCAGCGGAAGTCTCCCAGTGCAGCGGTACGTTCTGCTTTGCGATTGCACCAGCTGGGACCTTTTGGGTGGATGGTTGGGTCTGGGATGCTCTACCTTTGCTCCTCCAGAGAGGGGAACATCTCTGAAAGACCCCCTAGATGGTGTGTTTTAGCAGTTACCTGAGCTTTCCAGAAAGAGCAGGAGAGAAGAGGGGAAAAGTCTTGAGTGTTCGGATTAGGGGGGGCATCTTTTGGCTACTGGAGCTGCATACGGTATGAAAATAGGGTGAGGGTGTTTGGGAAGGAAGGTCTGAGCCCTGGCTGGATGGAGCAATAGGTTGTGGAAAGGTTATTGGGCTGAGAGTTGGGACCGCCATAAGCTGTGTAACCAAATTTGCTTGTGGATGAGTGGGTTCCTCTCAGAGGAGAGAGAAAAGGTACAGGGGAGACTCAAAGAGTTAATTCCACTTTCCTTTCTTTTCTGCTGGATCTGCAGGGCATCATTCCCTCAAGAACTGATGGTGTCCCAGCCTCTTACCCAAGACTAGTTGTAGCATACACATGGAAAGCTCATATGTTGTTTGCTTGTTGCTCCTGGTTTTGCCTTGCTCTCATGGGCAGATCATAACTGGGTGGTGTCCTGACTAGCAGGGGTTTACCAGTATGGTTAAAATCTGACAACATTTCCTCCTCAAACACTGACTGCTGCAAGGTGTATCTGTCAAAGCTGGACCTTGCTATGGTCATTTTACAGCTCTCATGAGCCATTTGCAAGCACAGGTTGCAGTTTTTGTACGAGCTGTCTTGTGCTGAAGCAGTGGGTCTTCAGCGAGCTTTGGAGGCAGGGACAAGTCTCTGGCTGTGGGTGGGGACAAAAACCAGCTGCAATTTTTTTCCTTCTCTCTTTTGATAAAAGAGAGGTAAAACAAAGGTACAGTCTCCCTCATCTTTAAAACTTCTCTTGCATGCTGCTGGCTCAGCAGGAACATTTGTTGAATAAGGGAAAGGTGTTACGTTTCCCTGTGAGATCAGTGTGTGTTTAGATCATTTTGAACCCAGTCCACTGACATTAAGCAAGAGAAAAGAAAACCTCTTTAGGGTTGAGGAGAAGAGGAGGAAAATCTCTGCCATAACTTTGAGGGCAGAATTCAGTTTAAGGATGCTGGCTGCTGGAGAAGCAGGAGCTTCTCTTTGTATTCGCAGCTTGCTCTGCCTTCCCACTTCAGGTTTATGGGCAGCTTCGCTCCACCGTCCTGTTGGCGTGGTGGCCTTATATGTGACGCAGGGATGTGGCTGAAGCCGAAGGGAAGGTGCTCTTTGGGATGCTGTTTGCTTGGCCCCGTTGAGAGGGAGGGCACAGGGAGAGGCTGGGTAACATCCCCGGCAGAGCCTGCTCTGGCAGGGCAGGTAGCCATCGGGGGAAGATGTTGGTGTGCAGTAGCGTTACAAAGGGCTGACGCCTCGTGCCAGGCATGTTCAGAGACTCCTCTCACTGTCACGCATTTTCTGGCAGCAGAAGCAGAGTTTGGTTCTGCTCCCGTCACCCTGAATCCTCTTCCACCTTGTGGAAGTCCCTGATGGCTCATCAGTTCCTCAAGCCAGGCCTGTTTTGAGGTAGCAAATATGCAGCAAGGCCCCCTTTCAACAGGGGATCTCTCTGAGGAGGGGGCAAGCCATGGCTGCTAACAAACACAAATAATGAGAATTGTTTCCCAATTGCTTATTTCTCCCAGCACTGCCAGAGAGGGGGGGAGCTGCTCTTCAGGCGAGTGTTGGAAAGAGCTCCCGAGCTCCTGGCACAGCAAGCCCTGTTTTGAAATGGGATTTAAACAAACAGTGAGATACGAAGTGGGTTAAAGTGCTGCCTGCCCTTAGTCTCCTGTGGTGGCCAAGAGACTCAAGTGACATTTGCTGTTGCAAGAAGGACCCAGTGTAAGCCAGCACTGGAAATAAAATATGCTTCATCTACTGAGTTTTTTCAGCAGAATTTCTTATCCCACATGTCTGTGAGCCTTAGGCATGGGCCCAGGCTCCAAACAGCCTGCCGCTAGCAGGGGGGATGGGTTATTCCCAGACTCTGGGACTCTGAAGACTGACTTGGCCACTGCCTTAGGTACATCTAAAAGTAGTCATCGCATCGGTCCCCAAGACTGTTTGGAGCGTTTCTATTCACTCCTCTCGCAGTTCAACAGAGAGCACAGATGGAGAGTCATGGGTTTTTTGCGGCACTGACTTAGTGCAGGGGAACCTGAAACTGTCTCCAGACTTTATATTTGGGAGGAGCTGCCCCAGGAGGCTGGCAGAGAGCTCCAGTTTCCCCCTGCCAGTTTTATTTTAGATGCTTTCGTGTGTGGCCACATCCCTTTTGCTGTGCTACATAATGTGCCTGCAATGGCGTTGAGACCCTGAACCACAGTATTCAGTCTAATGAGGGACAATGAAAATGCAACTCTCCTATCCTACAGCAGCCAGAGGGGACTTTGTAAAACTCCACTGGTGAATGGTATTTCCATATGATTATTTTCCAGTTCTGAAAAAATCCCTGGAGAGATAAGAAGGCTTACAAAGAGTGTAGCGCAACATCTAGTGCCCATTTCATGTGAGAGCAGGAAGAAACTCACTTTTGCAGAACTGATCTTCACAAACTCATCGGGTCTGGGAGAGGAAGGGCTGTCCTGAGACCATGGCACAGATTAGCACAGGCCAGAGGACTAGGAGGAAGAAACTTTATCTGAAGTTGGACAATGCATGACATTTTTGGAAGGTGTATTAGGCAAGGGATAGAGTGTACAGCAAGGGTAGGCTTCAAAAACAGATACCTGTGCCCCCTCTTTTATTTCAGTCCTGAGCTCTTTGTTTCCCTCTGGAGGCCACAGTGTCCAAGCCCCATAAGAAAGTCCTCACTTTTGGCACTGATACTGCAAAGCCCGAAATTGGAAAGGCTGTAAATGTCTCAAGCAATCCTGTATCTGTGAGATTTCCTACCTGATTTTGTACATCTCAGCACTTTGGGTGAATGGCCAAGTTTCTGGTTAAATTAAATCTGCAAAGATTTACAGGCTGACCCATCACACGTATGTGACGTGTCTTCAGAGCAAGGTCGCTGTGCTGAGCAGTCCTTGGGTTGGTAGCTGGGATGTCCACTGGCCCTGCCTGCAGAGCTGAGTGTGTCTCCATGGCGGCTCTCCTGCATCCACAGCAAGCATCAGTTCTGCAGGTCCATTCCAAAAACCTCAGTGGTCTCTTGACTCGATGCTCATCCCTTCTCCAGGCCAAGTTGTGCCAGTCTCACAAATGAGGGGGGTTCAGGATACACAGTCTGTGCTCCTGCCTACAGCTGTCTGCAAAACTCACTTTCTTGTGGGCTCTGGACTGGACTAGCGCTTCCTCCCCTGCCCAGCTGCAGAGCTTCAGTGCTGTCTCCCATCGTAGATGGTGAGGTTTACACCGGTGCTATTTTTAAGAGACGAAGTCTGCCCATAAGTAGGATGTTTTGTTGTTAACTTGAATATGTATTTTTGTGGTTGAGGATGATTATGCCAGGTGAAGGCGGTCCTGAAATTTACTCCTACTTCTTCCTCCAAGCTCAGTTTACCACTTCTGTTGCTGGTTTAACAGGTTTAATTGGAGGATCCAAAAATTGCCTGCTGAAACTACAAATAGCCTGAGCAATGGGTGTAATTATAGTGAGGGAGGCAGAAAGGAGAGTACTTCTCTCTTCCTATAGCTGTTATTCTTCTCTCGGGGGCTGGATAGATCTGCTGATCACTTTAAGCACAAACCTTTAATTGAGCTAGTAGAACAGATAGTCCTAGCATCCACCATTCACTTTAGAGGGCTATTTTTAATTCTGTCTTGTGCCCCACCTCTGGGTTTTGTCATGGAGGAAGCTTTCCTTAGCAGTAACAGATCCTCTGCACTCATCCAGCTCACCTGGAGCTCTGCAGAGTGCTGTTTATAGCAGAATAACAGACAATTTGCCTCCTTTTCCTTTAAATAAGACTGTCCTGAAGATTACATTGTTCATTTAAATCTTTGGTTTGGTCTTTTTTTCTCAGAACCAGAGAGGTTGTGACCTTGGGCACAGGTGAACTTCTCTGTGGGGGAGCAGGACATCCTAGAATTGCTTGAAGAACTGCTAGATCTTCTCTATCTCTTTTCATCCCTTTGTGGGGTGATTATGCCACCCTAGGTTTTCTATGGGGGAACATAGGCCCTGCAACAGGTTCTTCCATAGGAAAGATCTTTGGTAGGCTGAGACTTCTCATGGGATGAGGGAGCCATTGGGTCCTCTTGCTGTGTAGGTGCACTTGACCGTAGAAACTTCTTCTGATACGTACCCTGAATTTGTCTTTGCTGCGTTTTGCCTTTATATGCCAAGAGCCCATCACTGTCTGTGTCATTTCTTTCTCACACCCCTCAGAGACTGGGAGGTGATTGTCCCGTATATCTCCTGTGCCATAGCAGCTAGAGGGCTGGGCCAAATGTGATTTCTGCCTTGACCCAAAACTTGGGGCTTCCTGCTCAGGATACACACACTGCCCCTCTAAACTTGACTTAACACCCGTGATCGGGTGTGTGGTTCTTTTGTATCACTCCTGCTATAATAATTAGCACTATCCTGTTTCCAAAGCACTTGGCAAGTATTGTTTAATTCTTATTGCACCTGGGGAGAGCAGGGTAACAGAATAGTGTCCTCATCTGACAGGTTGCAAGCTCCCAAGGCAAAGCGTTGGGTTGGAGGCCAGAGCCAGGGCTCAGGGTGGAGAGGAGTCATGGGCAAGAGTTTCTGACACTTTTTTGCTTCTTGGAGGCTTTTGGAGGCAGATGGGGCAGGTGCTGCTGGCGCTGTGGGTCACAGAATGCCTTGAGGCTCGTTTAGCAGGAGGCTGAGCCCAAGTGAGCACCCACCTTGGTGGGGCTGAATGGGCTGAACTCGGCACCGAGCACCCGCAGTGTCTCCTCGTGAGGGTCTGCAGAGCCGCGGGTCGCGTCCTGGTGTCCCTGTACACCTCCGGCTCTGTGCACGTGTGGGAAAAGGCAGCTTTGCTTGCCGTATAGGGACAAACTTGGGGGCACGGAGACAGATGCGAGCCAAAACCTCTGCTGTAGCGCTACCATAGCAAGCAGCGCCAAGCGAAGGGAGAGCATCTATATCCCCAGCCCTCTCCTAAACCGGACTGTGCCTGCAAAACGCAAACCAGCCTCGCCCTGCTGTGCCTCACTGCTGGTCCCCTGGCAGAGGCTGGGCGGGGGGGGGGGGCTGGCGGGGCTACCGAGGGTCCCCTGTCCTTAGCCCGCAGTGCCACCTGCAGCCCGCCCAGGCTCGGCGCACCCGCCGCATCCCTCTCTGCCCACGGGAAATCTTTGCTCCCGGTGAATCCTGCCCCTTTGCTCCTCCTTGGGGTATTTTTTATTTTATTTTATTTTTTTTCTTTTCCGTCATCGAATTGGGATCTCCGGCAGGAGGAGTTAGTGGAGCGAATAGCTGTGAGAGCAAACAGTCAGTGCTGGCAAGTTGTGAGAAGGCGGCTGAAATATTTAAGGGCAATGATGAGAGGGGGATGCTGCTCTGTCCCACAAACACCCCTCCACCTGGGTGTCCAGGACCAGCAAAATGCACTGCAGGGGGTGTGTTTCTTGATTTGGGATCTGAGCTCATCCCTGCGTTGGGACAGCTGATGCCAGTGCACGGGAGACTGCCCCGACCCCTCCTTGGTCTCCGACAGCATCCGTGTGCATCCATGGTGGTGGGGGGGTTGCTTGGGCGGCTCTGTCTGTGAGCAGGAAGGTGGGATAGCAAGTGAAAGGTCTCACCTGGCTGTACCCACCTCACCTGGCTGCTGGTTTGGTCTCTCTCCTCCTCACTCTGCCCAAGTTTCTGGCTCACATCTCTCACGCTGGGTTCCCCAGGGTGTCCTGGAGCTGCTCGCAGGCCAGCAGGTGCTCGGGAGTGGTGGCCCATGCTCTCGGGAGCTGGTGCTGACCCTGCCACACGGGTCGGTTCTTGTTCCCCCTGTGCAGGAACTGACTCTGCGTCGGTCGACCCCTTGGTGCTGGAGCAATATGTCGTGGTGGCGGACTACCAGAAGCAGGAGAGCTCCGAGATCAGCTTGTGCGTGGGCCAGTTGGTGGATATCATTGAGAAGAACGAATCAGGTACAGAGAGTTTGGCTTGGCAGAGGGCTTTGGGTCTGCTGTGTCACAGAGCAGGGGCAGGAGTAGAAATCCTGTATTGTCAGAGTTTTCCTAATAGGACCTTGAGCACAGCAGCCTCCAGCACCTTTCAGGGATGTCCTTGGATGGTCAGTTGAGGTGGGATGCAGCTTCAGTCTGCAGGCTGTCTGTATGAGCATGGACCAGACTTGGGCACTGTCTCTAAAGGAAGGGTCTGATTACCCGTGTGCTGAGCGCCAGGCGCCGTCCATCTTTTACAGTCTCTACTCTATGCTTCTTCGTGATGAAAAACTTGGCCGATGTGTCCTGAGGACAAAAGCCGTTCCCGGAGCTGACAGGCTTGTTTTATCGACAGCAGGGGACACTCTCATGGTGTCCATGAAAGCCCCCATTGTACGGTTGCAATTCCCGCCTCCGAACCCGATGGAGCACCCGGCTGCAGAGCAGGGTCAGGCAGCCGAGCTGTTCGCTTGCTTCCAAACTTAAGCTTGCTCTTAACCTCTGCAAAGGGATTGCGTCATGCCGTGGGCCCAGCTTCTGGAGTTTGTTGAAAAGGGGAATTTATTCCCTGAAGTTCATAAAAGTTGCTTAGCGGGGGGGATTAAAGATAAATTGTGAAAATAGATTTTAAAATTCTGGAAACCCAGTCCCCAGAGGATTAGTTGCACCAGCAGCTATGTTTGAGAATGGGGAAAATAAAAGCAACCCAGAAGCAAGTGAAACCTATTAGCACAGCCAATTCAAAAGATATGGCAAATAATTTATTTATTGAATGTCAGCCCTTATTTTCCCTTCCATGCAGGTAGCTGCTGATTCCCTCCCCGACAATCTAGTTGTCTTTCTAAATGACTCACTGCTGAGGTTCTAAGGATAATGCTAAGTCTTTATTTTTTTTCCCCTTAAAGACACAAATAGCTTCTGCTTTTAATAACTGGGGAGCACACATTTATTTTGATTGGACACCCAGGGTGGCCCAGAATTGCTCATGGCCGCTATGGCGCTGGTAGGTTTCCGCTGGGAGAGCTCATGTTTTAATCTTGCATTTGCTCTTAGCTTTTAAAATTTACTGTTTCCACAAATGTAAAGAAGGCGAGCGCGCAGCAGGAGTCAGCTATCGATTTGCAGACAGTGTATTCATCTCTGCTAATTGGCCTGGGCTTGCTGGCCCAGACTGAGGGAAAATGAACCACAAAGGGGAAAAAAAAAATGAAAAGCAAATGCGATGGCTGGAGCCATGCAGTTGTCAGAGTCTCTCCCACGTTTTGTGAGAGGGGAGCTGTACATTTAGGTAGCGTTCAGCTGTGATTCTCCCGTCCTGCTGCCTGTGCCCCCTTTCAGACAGCGCTTGGCTCTGTTGCTTTGGGATCACCACAGCCTCCAGTGTAGGCAGCAAGGAGGAGGCAAAGCCCCCCAGGCTTGTGGTTGGGAAGGAGGAAGGGAGTTTTTGGCTGGTGGGAGCCCTTGGCTGAGCTGCCTGCTGCTTTCTTCTCAGGCTGGTGGTTTGTGAGCACCTCGGAGGAGCAAGGCTGGGTGCCGGCGACCTGCCTGGAGGCCCAGGATGGTGTCCAGGATGAGTTCTCAATGCAGCCCGATGAAGGTAAGAAGCCGCTGGAGATATCTGCCCCAGCTTCTTCATGCTGAACGGCCCTGAGCTGCTCTCAGGAGTGCTTAGCCCTCCCTGACTTGGGCAGGGCATGAGCCAGGGAAGGACAAACCCACGAGTGCTCTTCAGTCATGTGTGCCCGTAGTGGTCCTGCCTGCCCAGTGATATGCTCCAGTGCTGTGGCAGGAGTGGGGCAGCTGGATACTGGCGGTGTAACTGATGGCCTTTCTGCTCCCTCACAGAGGGGTTGAAGGTGCCACCTCCAGGGAAGACCCGCTTCTGCCATCCCAGTGCCTTATTAGGCCCCAGGGAGCTGTTTTACCTGCGCTGGAGGAGGAGCAAACCCATGTCTTCTAAACCCGCGCAGAACAGAGCATGCTTGAGCTCACATGATGAGAACAGCAAGGTTGCAGCCTTTGCTTAGAGCAAATCTGAAGCACCCCTAGAGAATGCATCCTTACCATTGACCGCTGGATGCTCAAAGCAGTACTGTAGCTGGCTCAGCCCCTCATCTGGGGAGATGGCGGTGGGAGGGGAGGCTCAGACTGGGGGGGGGGAGAGTCCCCAGAGGGCTCCAGGTGAGTACAGTCTCTGTGCCACTCTCTGGTGTCAGCCCTGTCTCCTCTCGGACCTGAAGTGCCACCTGCTTACATCCTCTCTTGTCCTTCTCCCGCTTCCCCAACATGCTCTTCCCAGTCCCACGGAGATACTGGTCTCTGCCCAGGCACGTTGGCCGCCGTCGGACTCTTGGGGACTTGTACACCAGTGGATGGGGTCAAGGTGGACTTCACAGAGACTTGTTCGGCTGCCCATGTTTTGTGCTTGGAGCCTTGTTGTGTGCATGTTTGTTCGCTTTGCATGTGACGGACCTTGCTTGTATCAGTCCTCAATGCGTGCCATACGTGCTTCTCAGCCTTTCATTAGGCCCACTCATGTCCACCTCTCTTTCCTCTATCAGCTATTCCTTCTAACTTTTTTAGGCTTGTTTAGTGTATAGAGACTGGAGTTTCTGCTTTCCCCCGACAATGCGTGCAGACTTCTTGCAACTGCTGCCTTATTTCCTGTAAAAGTAACTCCTCTGAGCCATGGGCCTGGGGTTGGTGGCTCAGATGTGGTCAGGAGGAGAAGAGCCAGCTTGGTTTTGCTGGGTGTGACAGGACATTTTCTGCTTTGACTCATTTGCACGAAGGGAGTGGGAAGTCAGGCCCTTCGAGGGCTGTGCACCTCCAAGAAGACAAAGCCAGGAAACATGCATGGTGGGGATACGTGAATGTCCAGAGGTGTGGGGTTTGGAGGTGGACTTTTCCCCAGATGGCCTTCACCCTATTGTGGCACTGCTTAAGCACAAGCAATTGCTTTCCTGAGTTTCCTCCAGAGAGGACAGGACAAGGTGAGGGAGAGTTGGGGATGGATGGACCTGTTTGTCTGACATGTTGTCTGCATGGCTGTTAGGATGTTTCTCTTCCTCTTGAATGGGAGAGCATCCATGCCCCTGCTTACCATTGTTTGGTCTAGGGCATCAAACTCTTCTCCAGGCTCACCACATGGCTTTGGCCAACATCTTGGGGACCCAACTGTTGAACAGGGAAGTTCATGCAGAGCTGCTGTTGTAAAGCGGTTTGAAGGCTGCGCATGAGAGCATGTTGCTGTGTGTAGGGTTCCTCCCTGATGTCTGTGGGATTTCCTTCCCCTCTGTAGGGGACGGTTCTTCTTTAAAGGCTCTGAGAAAGAAATCTGAACTGAAATGGGTGCATGGAAGGGCTTCTGAGAAGAGCATGTGAGAGGAGAGCTGTCATACAAAAGATAGCCTTTAGTCCTAAGGGAGAGGAGGAACTGTTTTAGACAACTCCGTGGGGCCAGACTAGCTCACCAAAGCTTACATTTCAAAATGCAGCTGGGTTTGTTTTGAAATACATTTCACTGGCATTTCTTTTATGAATGGTTGTGTATCTTTGTGTGTTTGCATCTGTATTAGAACATGAATTGTCATTATATAAAGCACTTAACCATTGTTCGACTGAGTCCAGGTTTCCATGAAACTGCACTTTCTTTCTGACAGAGGAGAAGTACACTGTTATTTACCCATATACCGCAAGAGACCAGGATGAAATGAATCTGGACAAAGGGGCTGTGGTGGAGGTGATCCAGAAGAACCTGGAGGGCTGGTGGAAAATCAGGTAACATCCCTGCCTCTTCCTTTTCCCTGGCACTGCTGCTGGGGCTGTGCAAAGCAGAGACTTGGTGTGTTTTGGATGTACAGTCCAAAAGGCAAGTCTAGGATATCGGGAAAGGCAGAGTACCAGATCATCCCTACAAACTAAGGCTAGCTGACGTTCAGGGCTTCAGCCAAGCATAGCTGTGGTTAAACATCTTTAAAATCCCCCGATTCCCTGTGCTGGGAGGTGGACTGCATCACGACATCACATGTCCCAGCAGCGCAAAGGGAACCCGTGTGAGAGCACCAGTGTTACGTCATGTGCTGCTGATGGGAAAACCAGTGAGTGTCCTGGAGGCAGGCTGGATCCTCTGGCTGTGTTAGGAGGCTCCTGCAGAGAAGGGCCTTTGTCCAGGCCATGTCTGCTCTGTGCAGGGTCTGCTGAGGCCAAAGACTCCACATCATCCCAAGCTGATACTTGTTTTCTCCTGTAAGCTCATTTTCTCTTGTCTGTGGTCTAGCAAACAGCCGGACTTGAGCAGGGTGGGAGCACATGCTGCGATTTTCTTAACCTTACGTTGAACCTGTGGTCTTGGCAAGAGCAAAGCCCCAGAAAAATGTCCATTGACTTTTTAAGCAGAGGAGAGCTGACACGAGAGCTCTAATGGCAATTACAAGCTCAGTAGCTGGTGCCATCTGAGCAGTGGCTGCAGCCCAGCCAGCAAGGAGAGTCTCTGATGCTGGCGTGGGACCCTCCAGCTGGGCAGGCAGACTCTGCGGATGTGGTTTCTTGATCAGATCACGGGGCTGGTTTCTCTCCTAAACAGTGCAGATTTAGAGCAGGGAAGGGATCCAGGCTGCCGGCAGTCAGGCAGAGAGCTTGTGCTTTCTCCAAAGACCAGGTATGTCAATCCTAGCAAACAGGGCTCTAGTTTTCCCCTCTGCTTCCCAGGCCAGTGTGCTTCATTCCTGAACTGGTGCCATTGCTGAGGTGAAAAGGAAATCGGGCTTCACGCCGTTCCCAGCCCTTGGCCCTCTGGCTGCGGCCAGCTTGCACGGGAGCGTTAGTCATGGCTGGAGCGCTCCAGGTGCCCACGTGCCACGGAGCATGACGCCAGGCAAGCTCATTTTGCCCAGACTGTGCAGTACCTTCAGTCAACGCATGTCCTGAGCTGTAGCTCCAAGGAAGTCCAATGGCTCAAGGCCACTCAAGCGCAGTGGGTCACTCCTCCAGGAAGGGCTCGTGGTCCAGCTCAGGCACTCTGCACAATGACACTGCCGTTGTTGCCCCTACAGGTACCAGGGCCAAGAAGGCTGGGCCCCCGCCTCCTACCTCAAAAAGGGGAATGGAGAGATGTTCTCGCAGAAGCTGGGGTCAGGCTCCTCCGCTCATTCCTGTGCCTTGGATCTGGATGGCATCTCCCGGCAGCAGGTCGTGGCGAGTCGAGAGAAGGATGGGCTCGCTGGCCAAAGGGACGGGAGATTCGACAGCCGTCCCTTGCCCAATGCTGACATCCGACGCAGTAAGTGGCCGGTCAGGAGGAGGCCAGTGGTGGCTGAGGTGTCAGCACAGCCTTTCCTGCAGGCTTTTGGGCAGCGTAGCGGGGTGTGATGGAGGCAGAAGGCTTGCAGGCGCTGTGAGCTCCGCAGCGAGGTCTGGAGGTGACATTGCTCAGGCAGATGGGGCACAAGCATGGTGCTGCCGAGGGACCTGCTGAGGATCAGCAAATGTGATGGGGATAAAAGCCTCCCCCTCCCAGACTGGAGGTGCTCTCCTCAGAAGCTGGGGCTTTTTAACCACTCTGCAGGTCGGTTCTTCTGGGTCAGGCCTGCAATGATAAAGCAGCTTCATGCAGTGACCTCAGATACATTTCTCAGCAGCATTCAATGGTACAAGGCTGGTTCCTCTTCCAGTGGGATGCCCTCAAAACCTGGGTGACCCATGCCACTCAGGATACTGGGCAGACAGGTTCCTCCTTTGGCTTCCTTGCCCATGGGGCAGGGTCGGCTCTTGCCTTTCTGTTTTCTCTTTCACTTGTCTTCTGTGAACATACATGCAACCAAAAGCCATGAGCTCAACAGCATCTGAAATTCTTCCTCCACAGAGTCACCAAAGATGAGGCAGAGACCCCCTCCTCGCCGAGATCTCACCATAGTAAGTGCCAGCTGATGCAGGGGAGCAGCAATGGCAAAGGGAGTCAGAGAGGAGCACTGAAAGGAGCTCTGGTCCCTGCTTACGCTTTGCCTGGGATCTTGACACTGTACCGTGTGCTCTTCTTTTGGTCGAGGCCAGAGTACACATGCCACCTCCTTGCTGTCTTATGATTCTTTTCTTTGCATGTGGTCTTTAAATTAACTTTTGGCCAGTCTGTCCCGGAAGGCTGGGTTGACACTGGGAGGCTGCAGACTGGCTCCCTTACCTCTGGGGAGAGGAACTCTGCTGTCAGCAAGAGCTCTGGCGCTGAGCAATTTTCTGCTCAGCCTGGAAACGGTTTGCTGGTTTGTGTTGGTGAGGATGCTGCATCGGCAGAGCTGATCTCCGTGCCCGACCATGCAGGCTGTGCGGATGTTGTGTTGCACCTTCTGTAGAAACACGCTGATGGGTTTTCTTTTTTCTTGTCATAGCCCCGTGGTTTGAACCTGCCTAAACCTCCTGTCCCTCCTCAAGTGGAAGAGGAATATTACACCATCGCTGACTTCCAGACCACCATCCCTGACGGCATCAGCTTCCAGGCAGGAATGAAAGTAGAGGTGAGACTGTCATCTTCCCTTCTCATATCTTCATGTCAATGCAGCGCTCCTGACTCCCATTGCCCTGGGACCTGTTTCAGGCAGGAGCTCCCTTTCCAGGCAGGGAAGATATGCTCCCCATGGCGTTCTGGGTGGAAACCGGGCATGGTGGTGTATGTGGTTGCCTCTGTGGACTGTTAACATCCCAGGCCTGTCCTAGAGTGGGAAAGAAACCTGTATGAGCTCATGAGACTTCGGAGTCCTTGATGCTCTTGGCTGCCTCCAGTCCCCTAAGTATGTGAGTGCTGTGTTGTCTGAGCTACTGGAAATTAAAACCACATCACAAATTGGGGTAGAGATGGCGTTTCTTTCTTATTTAGTCTAGTTGTAAAGTTAAAAGCCCTTTCAGAATTGCTTTCCTAGCACACCTGCTTCTGCTGACAGAACCCCTCTTGCAGGTGTGATTTTGCTTTACAAAATGTAATCTGTGCCTCTCTCTTAAGAGGATTTTTCCTTTATGGCTGCCCCAGTCAGGTCCTCCCAGGTCCCAGCCCCGCTTCTGGAGCAAGCGGAGGCCAAACAGTGTCTGACCTGTGTGGTGTGGCTGCCGGTTGACCGCTCCAACAGCGCCGCGCAGTGGCCACCCCCAGTACCCGGCGTCCTGGTCCTGTCCTCCGGGCGGGATGGTGGCAGCTCAGCCGCACCTCCTTGACATGGCTATATCGTTCCTCAGTCCCATGGCACGCAAGTTCCCCCCTGGCAGAGGCCGTTCGCAGGTTCCCATCCTGTTAGGATACCAGTCCTGCGATCACACAGCTTTTGGTTACCAGGATAGAGGCACCGAAGCCATGTGCCACCCAGACATAATTTCAGGGACACCCAGCATCCCCTCTTGTGCAGAGAGGGCTCCCGCATGCCTGTCTGAAGTTTCCTCTCCTCCTGGCAGGTTATTGAGAAGAACCTGAGTGGCTGGTGGTACATTCAGATTGAGGAGAAGGAAGGCTGGGCCCCCGCCACGTTCATCGATAAGTACAAGAAGACCAGCAACGCGTCCAGGCCGAATTTCCTGGCTCCACTACCCAGTGAGATGGCCCAGCTCCGGCTTGGTGACACTGCAGCTGACAGCAGCACCGGCGAAGAAGCAACAGGACCGTGTCGTCCTCTGCCGGAGGCTCCTCCTAATGGTACGGACTGTGGCGGTAAGTGGGCCAAAGACTGGAAGGGGAAGGAGGCTCCCGAGAGTGGAGACCTAGCCTTTGCTGGTGGCTACGAGGAGATCGTGGACCATGACATGGAGGAGAAGCCCAGCCTTCCACCCAGGAAGGAGTCGATCATTAAATCTGAAGGCGAGTTACTGGAGAGGCAGAGGCCTCCCCCCAAGCCCCCAGGCATGATTTTGCCCATGATCCCACCCAAGCAGTCTCTAGCCCCAAAGGACAGCAAGAAGCCTGAGCTGAAACCGGAGAAGGGCAAACTCTTCCAGCTGAAAAATGAAATGGGACTGGAATGTGGACACAAGGTGTCAGCCAAGGAGGTGAAGAAGCCAAACCTCCGGCCTATTGTCAAGCCAACCAAGCCAAAAGCTGAGCCCGTGGAGGACAAGCCTGAGCCCATCACCCAGAATCCATTCTTGAAGTCAAGACCTCAGATCCGGCCAAAACCCGCTGCAGCCCCCCGAACTGACCCACATCCAGCTGATGATAAACTGGACATTTGCAGCCTGCGAAGCAAGCTTAGACCTGCAAAGTGCCCAGAGAAACCCTCCGAGCAGGACACCACTGCTGGCGAAAGCTCCTTCAGTAACGCCATGGTCTCTTCAGAGGTTTCTGGAAGGTTTCAGGAGCGACCAAGCACAGAGAGCAAACCCCTGCCCAAGCTGGAGAGCCATGCTGTGAAAGAGGCACTGCCCAAATCTCCCCTGGGCCCAGCAAACACCCCGGGTGCCAGGGAGCCCCTGCCGCAGCGCCCCATTGTGCCACCCCGCAGACCACCCCCTCCAAAGAAAACAGGGGGTCCTGCGTCCAGCCCCGCAGCGGAGCTCAGGACCCCGGCACGGGAAGTGCCCGAAATCAGGTCATCCCCGGTGCCAGGGAGGCCCATGCTGGTTCCTCCAAAAGCCAAACCGTTCCTCTCTGCCTCCATCCAAGAAGAAGCCAAAGTGAAAAGCAGCCTGAGCCCAAAGGTCGTATCCAAGCCGGTGGAGAGAGCGGAAGCCAAGGAGAGGACCTCAGCCCCCACCTCCAGTCCGGACATCGCCAGGGAAGCTCTCTATGTGGCAGTGGCAGATTTTGAAGGTGATGAGGAGACCAACAGCTTTAAAGAAGGGACTTTGTTTGAAGTTCGCGAGAAGAACAGCAGTGGCTGGTGGTTTTGCAAGGTCCTGACTGGGGGGCCGTGCTGGGAGGGCTGGATCCCTTCCAATTACCTACGGAAGAAGCCTTAGCTACTCCTCTGCTCACAGGGCTGGAGGTTCCCCGTCTCTCACCTGAATATTTAATTAGCAGATTAATTTATAGTTTTACATGAGGCTGGCTTTAAAAAGAACAGATAATAATTGAGATCCCATGCATCCCGGGTGCCACATTGGTGGCAGCGTGGAGGAAGCAGCTCAGCCTTCCCTCCCCACCCGTCTGCTCCTACCCACCCTCCTCCCCACGTCCCCCCGGGCACTTTGCTCCTGTGGACACACTGGCAGCCCAGTCATGCTACCAGGGCTGCTCTGGCCAAGCTTTGTGGCTACCATGGCTCTCCATGCTGGGAATATGGACCTTGATAGACATTTTTGCCCCCTGTATGGGGAATTGAAGAGAAATATGGCAGTAGCCAGGGAGAGAAGTGAAGCGTGGCATGGTACCAGCAAAGGAAATCTGGCCATACAAAAGGATTTGCCTTTCCCTGAGGCTCAGGATCACGGTCGAACGTTGTAGGTCACATTGCTTAGTCCAGGTGCGTAGCAGAGCCATAGGGAACGTGGCAAAAAAGAAGGAATGATGGCTGAGAACAGGGTCCCTGTAGCTCTGTGTGTATGCGCAGGCACAGACGTGGCACTCCGGACAAGGGCTGTGCCTTGCTCCCCGCACTGTGCATGCCACGGGACTTCCCTTGGTCCTTCCCCACTCTACGACAAGTGTTAACTTCAACATCCTCCTGGTGGAAAAAAAAAAAAATATACAAAAATACACACACGCACATATATAACAGGTCCTCTCTGTGCTGATCCAGGACAATTCTCCCTTACAGTATTGCAACCAAACAACGTGAGGTGTTTTGCTTCGGTAGCTGAAGAATACTATGCAAGACACGGAGGACCAAAATGACCCCAAAAGCCCTGGAAAGAGGACGCTTTGCTTTCCTTCCCCCACAGACTGCCCTGCCTGTTGGACTAACAGGGGACCACGCGTTCCCGTGACCCACAGAGCTTCCCCGGGCTGGCAGGCAGCAGCCGGGAGGTGGGTCCTTCAGTAGGTGCTGATCTTATCAAGTGCAATCCAGAACGTGGGAGTTCAGCTCCTCACCACAACCAGTTGCGAGGTGTGTCTGGTGCTCAGGGCTCCCTGCCTCGTTTGTCGCCCCATCTGCCTGTCTTCCAGGTACTTTCATTTCATCCTGCGCGGTGGGCTGTTTGGGGGGCTTCAGGTCAAGCAGAGCCTGGTGGGTTTTTTCTGTGCTGACATTCCTGCCTGCCAAGCCTCGTCTTGTCTGTCGTGTTGCTTATCCCAGCAGGAGGATGAGCGTGGATGAGCTGTCGTTCGTCAGAGCTGCTTTATTCCCTCTGTACTTGGCTACCTGCAGATTCAGGGCCATATTTCTCTCTCCAGAAGAGCTTTAAACCCTGTGCTTCCGTGGGTTTCGTGCTGACCAAGCCCTGTTGCCCTTTCCAGTCTAATTGCAAGCGTAAGCGCTGCAGCCGCAGCTCCACAGCCACATTGGTTTGCTGCTGAAAACAATTACAGTTTTCCCTCTAATTTGAGGCTGGCAGAATTGAAGCAGTTTTGTCCACTCCCCCAGATGCTCACTTCCTTTTCTGTCCCGTATTTTCTACCCTGGAAGCATGGAGTTGAAGATATCTCTTGTCTGTGTACAGAATGAAAATGCTGGTGCCTCAAGCCAGCGTCGTTCTGGGAGGGTGATGGGGCAGTTTGTCCCAGCCCTGATTTGATCTGATAGAGAAGTCCTGACCACCCCAGTCTGGTCTTGTATCCAGAAGCCCCAAGGTTCGTTTTTAGCCACGGGAATTTGTGCACCTTGGTCTCCAGCTGGTTCCTCTCCCTCCCATCTACGGTTTTCTCCGGTGGCACATCAGCCTCCCATCAGGCTGACTCACCTGCGCTGGCAATAAGCAATACCTCTGCAACCCAGTCCTAGAGGAAGGTTCCTTGCGTGGCACGTTGCGAGGTGTTGATGTGCTCCCGGGAGAGCTGCTGGGTGGGCTGGGGGGAACAATGCTGCCTTGTCTCTGCGCATCTCTTGCTCCAGTAAATCCCTTTTGCTTTGGAAAGGAATGGGGACAGGAAGGGTTAAGTCGGAGCTGCATGGCAGCCAAATCCAGCCCCCATCGTACCCAGGGAGGGGGCTGGACCTGTGCCCCCCATTTGCTCTGGCAGTTTCACCTAGGGGGTGGAAGGGCTATGTCCTTGCTCTCTCTTTGCTCAATGGCCTTTTAATATCAGAAGTGTCTGTCTTTTCTCTGTCTCGGAGACCTCACTGCCCCCAGCTTTCCTCAGAGGGGACAGTGCTATTTCTGTGACCTCCGTACTAAATGAGGGCTATTTCTGCTTTCCTCCCAGACCGAACCTCAGAACTGGTAGTGCTTCATTTTGCTGACACAAGTACTGTATTTGGCTCATTGAGCGCGTGACAGGATCACTCCCTTGTTCCCAAAGAGCTTCCAAGAAGGCAGGGTGAGTGCCCAAGGTGGGAGTCACCCTCGGGAGGGTGCCAACACCTGCAGCCTTACCCCTTCCTACCGCTCTTCCGTCTGCGAAGGGACCACAGGCTGGACAACGACTCCTGTCAGGAGGATGCTGAGAGCCATTGGGCTGGCAGGGCTTTGCCCTCCCCTGCCCCACACGTGCCCCCTCCCGGTTTGGCAGCCACATGTGCCCTCTGCCAGGCCACCTCTCCTGTCTGTACCTCGCACGTCAAACGCCACCAAGCTCCCTGACTACCTCTGAGGAGGAGGAGGGCGGCCGGGAGGCTTGGTCCCCTGAGCGTGGCCACAGAGCCCATCACCCTATCAGCCAAAGACCCACCTCCCTCCTTGCCCACCACCAGTGCGGCCCCAAGGCTGGGGCTTGCGGCAAGGGGTGGGGGGGGCATTGCTGTTTTTTGGGGGCAGAAGAGCTGGGTGTCAGGGGGGGAACCTGTGGCTCAGCACATTCCTGGCAGGATGGAGGCCCCGCTCCTCCTCGCAGGCTCTCGAAGCCCATATGTCTGTCCGTGTCTCACTGTATTATGTAGGCGCA
>VXBO01011430.1:76785-102577 GCA_013400135.1 Rhinoptilus africanus
GGATTGATTTTTTTTTTTTTTTTAATTTGATGGGTTCTTGGGGGGTTTTTTGATGGGATTTTTTTTGTTTGTTTGTTTCCTTTTTTTTAAGAAATAAAAAGAAACTGCTTGACTGGTTTCAAGCACCCTTGTGAACCTGTGTCTGGCTGGCTTGTGTCTGGGGTGCTGTCTCGAGGTGTGCTGCTCTCCTGCCCGGAGCAGTGGCCGCTCTCCCTGAGGAGCTGGTTTGGGCTCTGGCATGTGCCGCTTTGCAACGGTGCTACTGGTGAGGAGCCACGAGTGCATTGCCACTGAGCTGTGCTCCCTCGTGTTGCAGAGGAGCCATCTCCAGGTGAAGTGTTTCTCTGTTCTCAGGTGGTTTTGATTGCCAGGAGACAAACTGGGCAGTGCTGTGTTTGCCTGGCTTCCTGGGAGCTTCTAGCTGCAGCATCGCTTGCAGCTGGGCTGGGGCAGGTCGCGATGCTCAAACTCCTGCCTTGGGGAGGTCCCTGGCCACAAATAACCCAGCTCCTGCATCGCTGCTGTGCCTCAGGTCACCTCTTGGGTACCCCGCGCTGGACACAGTGCCGGAGTTCAGGTGTGGGTATGTGCGTGGTGTCTGCACTGCCCTGCCACAGGGCAGGGAGATGTTTCCCCCGTGCAGCTATGGCTGAGGGAGGCTGCTGCCCAATCAGTTCTCCCATGTGGGGCATCAGCCTGGCCCTCGTGTCACAGGTTGTGGGTCTATCCCAGTGCTCATGAGAAGGAGAAGCACTGCTCGGCAAAGCTTTGCTTTTTCTTCCCATCCCTATGACCCAGTAGACAGCGGAGCGTTGCAGAGCCAACCCTCCCATCCCTGCAGGAGTACGATGTGCCATCCATCCGGGCAGCCTTGACTCTGCTCCCCACAATGCACAGCAGGACCTAGCAGCGGCAAAGGTCATGGGGACCTCGACAGCTCCTTGGGTCTCACCTTTGTGCCCAAGCCCAGGTGAGTGTCCCAGCGAATGGGGCGGTGCAAGTGTAGAAATTGTGTTACTTTGAGCTCAAGCCAGTGGATAGAGCCTGGTGAATTTGGGAAGTTGCCCATCCTGAGGTGGCCTTGGGGATTCAGGCTGGCCAGGGTATGGGGCTACATTAATTGAAAAGGCCCCCCCCAGACCCCAAGTGCCTTCTAGCTGAGGGCTATGGTATTGTACACGCAGAGAGCTTGATAAAGGGTGAACGAGAAGCAGGGAAAAAGACTTGCAAGAACAGAATCCACTGGCCTGGCTCACCACCTGCCGGCCTGGGACGTGCAAGCCTTGTCCATACTCACCTCTGGCTTTCAGGTAGCCATAACCCACCTGGCCCCCACAGGGTCGCAAGAGCCGTACACGGGGCTGTGCAAGCAGCAAGTGACAGCCTGGAGTCTGCCCTGTTGCATGTAGCATCAGGATCCATCTTGCCCCCCCCGACGGCTGGCGTTGGCCTGCCTGCCTGCCTGCAGCACGTGTCCCACGCCAGGAACAAGCCCCCGCTTGCCCATGCTCCGCGCAGGGCTTGGATCCCCAGCCCGGCACACAGCACCCGCCCTGGTGCTGCCACTTGCCACCCAGCAGCAGATGAGTGCGCCGGGGAGAAATTCGGGGCCCAGGCCATAACCTGGCGTCTTGCAGCAGTGTGGCCCTGCAGTATGGTCCCAGCAGCTCCTTGCTGCCAGCGCCTGCCATGCCACGTCCCCGCGGGCGCGCTGCTCCTGGCGCTGAGCGATGCCAGCAGCTGCCCACATCTCCAGCACTGGTGTGGCCGCGCTGGGAGCGGAGCTGGCAGAGCGCTGATGGGAGCTGGGCTTCGGCCACGGGAGGCTCCGTTCGGGCTGGTACGTGCGTCACAGCACCCAGGCTGGCAGAGGGGAGGTGAGGGGGAGCTGCGGGCGCAGGTGATGGGAGCGGGCAGTGGTCCTCCCCGGGGACGGGGCTGGCAGCAGCTGGAGTCGGTCATCACACTGATGCTGTGCCGTGCAAAGTCGCTCTGTGGCCCAAGACCAGCTGCATGAGTCTGCTGGCAGCTTCCAAGGATCAGCTCTCCAGATAAAGCAGGGCAGCAGAGTTTATAAAAAGGCATTTTGGCATAAATAGCCATTGCCCGGCTCCTTCGCCACCTGTGGCTCACGAGGCTTTTTGTGCAAATGCTTAACTGTGGCCGTGTTCTTGCCAGGGCAGAGTTATGAATGAATTCTTCCACTCCGCTGTAAGCCACATCTGAGGCTGCTTGACTGGTGTCTGGCTTCAGTGGGCCACCTTTTGAGATATAAACAGTTTACAGAGCAGCCTTCTGTTGGCCCCTGCTTGTGAATTAAAGAGCCGGGCATGGCTACAAAACACAACACTCACATCCACCAAAAAGAAAAAAAAATAAAAAAAGAAGGAAAAGGAGAAAAAGAAAAAAAAGAAAAAAAGAAAAAGCATCCCTCCTGCCGATGTCTGCCTCACCCCCTCCCTGGGCCAGCCGGTGAGGTCCCCAGGCTGCCACAGCCCCAGTGCGGGCACAGGAGCAGCACCAGGCTGGTAACTGCCCTGCTCGAGGCGGTGCAGGCTGGATGAGGAATTTGAGGCACCAGGAGAGGGCATCTGCCACAGGACACCCCCACCTCCGTAGCCCTAAAATGCTCCCTGCTTTTACTTACAAGGGTTTGCAAGGTTAAATGAGCCAGGAATCCCCCCTGCTCTTCAAGGGACTGAGCAGCCACTCTGCAGTGACCCAGGAGCAAAGCAAAGCTCATGCAAGGTATTTAAAGTCCCTAATTTTTTTTTTTTTTTTTGAAGCAAAGGTGCCTGAGCTGAACGGAGGTGCCCTGCTTCTATGTATTAGTATCACCACGCTTTGGAAATAAAGCATTCGCACACCCTCTGGGTCAATCGCTTTTTAAACGTCCGAGAGCACTCCTTACAAGCCAAAGTTTTATTTGTTTCATAAACAAGTAAAATTATATTAATGTAAAACAGGTAAATGGACAAAAGTAAAACACACAGCACTGAACACAACGCTATAGAGCACTGACATGTAGAAGTGCAGCTCCCTCCCTCGTGCGATGCCCTCCCCCCCCGGCCCCTCAGATGATTTGCTTGAAAAGCCTCATACAGAGGTTTAAAGTCTGATTCAGCTTAAACATGATGTACAGGTCACAGTATTGAATCATAAAGGTAACGATAAGAGAGGAACTGTCTCGGAAAGGGGGAAGGTAAAAGAGTTCCCCCAACTCTTCTTTTTCTTTCTTTCTTCCTTTTTTTAAATTTTTAAACAAATGCTGGGGGGGGAATCCATGGAAATAAACACTGTTTCACTCCAGTATATATATATCTATCTAAAAAAAGCAGGGTTCTCAGTGAACACAAAATTCTATAAAACTACCATTGATCTGTGTTGTTTTCTTCCCCCTCCTTTTTTTTTTCTTTTTAAAAGTTGCTTTAAAAAGGATAAAAAGTGCACAGACACCCTTATAAGGCACAAACAGATCTTCTGTACAAATCATATATCATCGGACTGTTTAAAAAAAATAGCAATACGAGTACTAACAATTAAATCTGTAAGAGGCTACCTTTTCCTGGAAATCTTTTTTAAGAGGCCTATTTTGGAAAAAATCATGTTGCTCTCGGGTAGGCAGGGGGACATGTCCACTGCCCTCCCGTCCTGCTCGCTGCATGGCCACGCTCCGGCCCCCGACTCCTGTCACTTCCTTGCTGGCCCCGCTGGATGCTGCCCTTCTAGAAACCAGTCTTGGCTGCTACAGCAAAAATTCAACCTGGGCAATGTGTCCTGAACAGCTCGGACACAGCCTGGGGTGGAGTCGGTATTTCTCCTTGCTGGCTTAAGAAAAAACAAAAAACAGAGAGCTACACCGAAAAAAACACCCCACCCCAGGTATGCAATTAGTCCCGCTCATTGAGGACCTGAGGTGTCCGCCAAGCAAATGGGCTCTGCCTGTAGCAGCTGTAATCAGCCACCAAAAGGGACCGGGCACCCCTGAAATGAGGACAGTGGACAGGGATGGCTACTGGCCTTTGCTAGCCCAGACCTGATCCAAGCTAGCATCGCTCGCAGTGGATTCAGACAGCTTTCCTTCAATTTTTCATCACGCAAAGGCTTCCCACTGAGCCCGTTCACCAGGCAGCGGCTGACCCACCTGGCCTTTCATCCCATGCTCACGTCCTTTGCCATCCTTGTGCTCGTAGTGCGGTGCCGGCCGCGGGCAGCTGGACCCTGGTCTGCAAAGAGCAGTGCCGGTGGCTCCGCTGAGGGCTGAGCATCCTCAGCGGTGGCACAGCCCGTGGCAAGGGCCGAGTTTCCAAACAGGGCTCTGCAAAGCCAGCGGGCTCTGGTGCCGGTGCAGCAGGGCAATGGGTGAGAGATCTCACTCTACAGCAGCCTCTCATGTAGACACTTAAAATGTTAATTAGCTCTTCAAGGAAAAAAAAAAGAAAAGTTTTCTCCGTTCCCCATGAGCTGGCATGCTGGCAATGCCTGCCGAGATGAGCTGCTCCCCCGGTGCACTCTGTGTGATGGCAGCACGGGGCTGGGACAGGGCTGAGCGCCGGTGGGTCACCAAGCGCGGCACCACCGGCACCCCCAAACCCCAACCCAGGCAGTGGCACTGCAAGAGGTGGCAACAAAAACCCACAGCTACTGGCACCTCAGAGGAGACAGGGTGAGGTGTGAGACACTGACAACGTCAGGCTGCCCCTCTGTGCTCAGAAGCCCTGAAAAGTACAAGGGTTGCTATTCTTTTTCTTTTTTGGACTAAAATGTGATAATTGCACCTTTCTGAAGAAAGCTGTTCTTACGCACTCAGTGGCACGTGGTCACTCAGCTAGAATGACACCAGAATGACACTTTGCATCCTCTCCCTTCCCCTCTTTATGAACCTGGACCAGCTGGAAACTGGCCAGGCTGGGGCTGAAGGACGGGAGAGGAGCAGTGGGAGTGGACGGAGGATGGAGGGCAGCTCCTGCGGGAGCAGCAGGGAGGAGGACACCGAGGTCCCCGCACCAGCCCCACTGCCACCGCCTCGGACGGTGCCCAGCTCACCCAGGTTACTGCTGCTTGTAGCTGCCTAATATCACAGCTGAAAACCATTTACCTTTTCAGTCCCAACATCTAATAATAGCCCCAGAGCCTTTTTCTTTCCTCCTCTCAAGTAAAGATCCCTATTCATCTCAGTACGTTCTCATCTACTGTTGGGACCCAGTGTCCAGGCAGCTGGGAGCTGTGCTGGGAAACCTGGAAAGGCAGGAGAAAGAGCAGGTAAAATCAGCACATACACAGTACCCAGAAAAAAGCTGAGCCTGCTGGGACTGGGTCAGAAATTAATTTCTCACCACGGGCTCCAAAAAGTCCCTGTGGCGGGGCGGGAGGAAGGCTGAGCCCTGCAGGGGAAGGGCTAGGGGAGGCGAGCCAGGCGGGACGGCGCCAGACAGCGGCTACGCCGCCTGCGAAGAGGAGCAGAGCGAAAACGCAGGCACGTGTGCCTGAAGGTGACAAACACCATCATTACAGACGGACGTAGCCCCACGCTTTTCCTAAGCCAGGACTGCAGTGTGTCCATCCAAACACCCGTCTCATCCCCAGGCTGCAATTCACAGCTTCGGCAGCCAGACGTACGGGCAGTGCCTAGGCAGCCCATCAATGCCGCCCACTGCTCCATCGCTGCTGCAGCACTTGGCCTTGACTGGGGCTCTCGGTGGGCCCGTGGTCCTCACTGATACCCCCTGACTGCTCCCCAGGTCTCAGCCTCCCTGGCCAAAAGTCCCTGCTCTGCCACAGAAAGCAAAAGCTGCTTTATCTAAGTCCAGGCCAGTTTCTTCACATGCCCAAAGGCGCGTTCAGGGAGGTGAAACCCAAACAAGTGAGAATCTGGCTGTGCTACTGTTTTGGCCTTTGCTAGTTCCCCTTACAGGGATGAACATGACATGTCCAGATCAGTTTTGTCCACTTTCAACCCTCCCACTGGGCCTTGTCCTAATTTTGTCCCACCACGGCGTGAGGACCCGGCAGCAGCCCAGAGCTGTTGGGGTGTCGGGGTCAGGAAGCCCAGTGGCACCCGGCACTGACCAAGTGGCAACCTCCCCTTCCCAACCCGCACCACAGCGAGCCTCCTCCAGAGGAGAAGGAGGAAAAAAAGAGCCTTTGCATGGGAAATCTCTCATTTGCAGCTGGGTTGGGTCCAGACCGCCATTCCCTGGATTTGCCCATGGGCACACAGCGTAGCCGGCATGGCAGCCGTGCCTTGGGGCCCTACGTGATCCTCAGCTCAATTTTATCCCTGAATTGTGCCCTACCAGTCAAATAAGGAAACACAGATAACGAGCCACTTGATAACGACTGACCAGCACGATAACCCATAAGCAGGGACGGAAAGGCATGGTTACTGCTAGCGGCGTTCCCCCTTCCTACAGCCCGCGCCGGGCGCTAAGGGCGGTATGTTTTAATAACATCTTTGATGACCCGTCGGCAGATTGGGCAGCAGGCGTTGAGCTGCTTCTTCAGCTTAAGACCGCAGGTGTTGCAGAGGCACATGTGTCCGCAGGTGTAGATCACCGTGTCCACCTCGCTGTCAAAGCAGACGGTGCATTCCCCGTTCTTGCTGCTTGATGGCTCCGGAGGGGGGAAGACGGGAGAGATGGGGGGGCTCAGGGGGGAGCTGGGAGCAGTCACTGCAAAAGAGGAAGGAGATCACTTAGTCACCAGGATGGTGCGAACCTGACACTGAACAACACACACACGCTCAAGTCCATTTTTAAGGCTCTTCCTTTGTCATTGCTTGGTTCGTCTGGGTGGTATAAGACCCCCCCAGACATGATACAGCACCCCCCGCTATCACAGTGTCGCTGCTGTAGCATGGGCAGCCCCGCAGGGATCACTTCCGTTAGACGGACTGATGAAGTGGGAAGCAACACGCAGCCCTTCTTCAGGCTGTGAAAACCTTCCCCACCGCTTTGTGCTTCCTTCCCAGTATTCCTGGTGGCCTCGCAGGAGGGGTCAGGTCTCCCTCGTAACCCCAGCGCAGCCCCAGCATCGTCTCTCAGCCCGCGTTCCTGTCTCGGCGTTGCCGGCACAGCCAGGGGCCGAGGGCTCAGCTCTCCTTACCGAGCGATGACTCCGAAGCAGACGATGACCTGTTGACGCTGAAGGCCATGTCCGAGTCGCTGTCGTACTGCGAGCCGCCGGGGGATCCTGAGGGAGAGACGGTCACTGGGCTGGACTGCACAGTGCCTGCAAAACACAGGAGAGAGCTGAGCCCGCCGCAGACGGACACCCAAACCCCGCTAACACCCCCCAGCCCCGTCAGTCGCTGCCAGCCCACATGCACAGGGTGCTTCAGGGTAAAATCCAGCTGCCAAGTTACACGTTGCCCCTTAGTAATGATACAGGCACAGGATTTTGGATGTGATGGATGGCCTGGACCTCGCTATGCCACTGTACAATTTCTGGCCGGTGCTTCAGCGAGGTGAGCACCAGGTTGTCTGACAGCCATCATCTGGGGTGTAAAGTCACTTCCTCACAGTCCCAACCTCTCCAGCAGGAGCAGCCTCAAGCTATCGCTCTCTCACTGTCAGGTCAGGGGCAGCTGGGAAAGGGCACTGCTTTAAATGAGAAAAACCTGCTTTGCAAACTCATCAACATCTGCTTTTCTGACAGAATCCTTAGCAGGAGGGAAGGAGAAGCACTGTAACTGGTCACCAGCAATAGATCAAAAGTGACATCTCATCCCCGAGCCGTGGAAGTGCTTGGGGAGCGATTACTGCCCAGCAGCAACACACGTGATTAAACTGGAGCTGCGCCTACAAAAATCATTGCCCAGACCAAGGCGGGAGTTTAATATCTGTTGGCTGGAATAGTGAGTTTATAAAGAATCCCTTTTAAAAACAACTCCTCTGAAAACCAGCTGTGTGTCCCCCCCTTCCCCCACAGCCATCCCTGCCGCCCTACCTGCTGCTTATTTTCTCTCTCAACTCTCATTCCTTTTCTGGGGGATTTCTATAGCCTGCATACATCTATGTGACAGGTACCATGTCTCACTCCCTCTTGTTTGCAAACACAAGGTGAGATCAGGAGCTGCTTCCTCACATGGGTGACCACCTGCTAAAGGCAACGCTGCGAGCGCAAACCCGCAGCTCCCGTTCTGGCCCAGGAATCTTCAACATCCAGGTGCTCCCCAGTACACTTTCTTCTGGCTTGCACTTACCCAGTATTTTGAGCTGGTTGATTACACCGTGGATTGTAAAAAACACCCAGAGAGACTGTGAGGTGTCCACGCACATTAGCATTCCTCGGCTGGCTCCATTCACCCCGTGGTGCACCTCTCCATTCGGCAAGACCATGAAACTGAGAATGTCGCCACTGTTGAGGACTGGGAACGCTCGATAAACCACCCAGTACTCCTTGCGGTCCAAGAGAAAGTCTGGATCTGCTGGGAGCTCATTTGTCCGTAAAGTACTCGGATCACAAGAAGTGATGCCAAACGAAAGGGCCCCATAGTATGGCAACCCAAGATGTCCTACTTCCACAAAGAGGCTTTCACCGATGTGCAAAGGCCGGTCAGAAAACACCAAAGTCCTATTGCTTTCTTGCCAGTTGGTGCACGCGACCATCCGGTCCTGAGAAAAGGTGATGTCAGGTCCCCGGGTTGGGTGGAATCGCAGGTCTGTGTCCAGGAAGGCTGGGACCCCCTGGGCACGCTGCCGTCGGTTTGGGCAACAGGGGATGATGTGGTTGTCTGTCCCAAGTCCTGGAACCCGACTTAGGTTTAGGTTTGCAATTTTGGCCACCACTTGGTTATTCTCCAGTTCGTTGTTATTGAAGTTGGCCGAATCGTGGTTGCTCTGTGGAAGGCAAGTGCTGAGACGGGCCGTGCTGAGACGGGCAGTGGTCATGGTCTCTGCAAACATGCTATCTGTAAGATAAACCCAGTGATAAGGGACATTAGAGTCAAGATACAATTGCCTACTTTTACAGTTACAGTTGTTATTATTTGACATTACGGAGTATCTGAATTCTGATCCTCTGAATGGAAAAACAATGAAAAAATTAGCCAGAGGTCAACCACTAATGAAAGGCTAGTGGTGGAGAGTCTCATGAGAAGCAGGCAGAGAAATGGCTGCATCTGGCCACTAGCTGAGGAAAACCAAGTGTTATGAAGTACCCGTGTAATCTGGGATCTCCTTGCACTGGTGAACTGGGAAAAGATGCAAACCAGTGTGGCCCTACAGCTTTTATTGCTTTCTCAGTAGAGGGAACTAATAGCTTTGAGGGTGCTCCATTAAAGAAGGAAATGTCTCAATATCTTGTTATCCAAAGGTCTTGTACAAGCCAAATCTGCAACATAGCAATGGGCGGAGGAGCACAAGCATGAATAGATAACTCTTTTTACACTCCTTGTCATTGCCGTATGGCTGCAAGGTGTCCAGGCACAGGTGTGTCCAAGAGAGGTCGTTTTACAAGAAGATTTCAAGCCTCGTATCTCAAGGGAGAGCTTGTCACAAAAGCTACTTGCTGCAGGTGTTACGAAGAAGGTTTTTACAGTTAGAGAGTTATTTTCCCCCTTCACAGCAAAGGAAAAGTCAGGATGCTGACTCTTAATTCATTTCCCAGATTTTCACCTCAGCCATACCAGGCTGGGTTGGATTTAAAGGTGTGGGGAGGTTTGGGAGTGCCCTTCCTTCTACTTCCAGCCCTGCCCAGGGCTGCTTGGACACTTCACTCCGAAGGGAAGGAATTAACCAGATGAGCAAAGTCGAAGCACATGGAAGTTAGGAGTGTGCGTGAACGAAGCAGACTCCTGGTCTTCCCAAAGATGGAGAGGGGACATGCATCCCAGCACCAACACTGCCTGCTCCTTGGAGGAGAAAAACACCAGGCTTTTACTACAGAAGGAAAAATGCCCAAATCCATCCAGCAGCTGCAAAGCAGAGGCTGCCATGGCTCAGAAGTCCATGCAGGAGAGGCCACCAGTGCAGGCTGATGGCTGGACCAGCTGCTTCTCACAAGCACAGGGTATTCGGCAAGAAACGCTCACACAGAGGAGTAAGACATATCCAAGCTTCACAATGCTGAAAGATGCATTTTATGCATCTGCTTTTGGGCTATATTTCACAGCTCTTTGGGGCTATGTTTCACAGCCTTCTCAACTTCCAAAATTTTGGGAGGAAGAGACCAAGAAACAAACACATCCGCTTTGACACCACCACATCTGTAGCAAGGATGGGTCTCCTGGCGCTCCAGATGGCTGAGCATCGCCCTGATTCCTGGGGCAGTTTGTAGGGCTTAGTATTTCGATCCCCCCAAAAAATATCCTGGAGCACAGGTGTCCTCAGGCCAAGTCTTTCACTCTGCGCACTGCAGGACTCGGGATGAGGGCAGAAATAAGCTGCATTTTATTTTTCTAACTACAATCTAATGAGGAAGAAGGACTGCTCTGGTGAGGCAGCTGCACTGGCCACTCCAGCAAACGCTCCTTCACCTCTGTGATGAGCACCACAGGCCGGAGTCCGTTGCAATCGCAATTACAGGATAAGCTACTGGTACGGTTTAATTACACATTTGAGGCAGAGCAGGCAGGGCAAAGTGTTGTTTATGTGTAGCCTTCTCGGCTGCAAAATAATTGGTACCATTCAGAAGAATATGTGATGGAGCTGCCTGCCCACTGGACTAACAATTTCACAGCTTATCACTGGTGTCTGTTCGGTGTGAGGATGGAGGCACCATCCCCTCGAGCAGGTGCAGCTTAGCTTGGCTGTTAAAACTAAATCAGCTCCTAGGAACCTCCAGGAAAGGGCAACACTCTTGTATTTTAAAAGGATTCCCTGTGGTGTAGACTAGTTCAAAACACTCCATCTGACACTGAATTAATTTGAAATTTCAATGCCGTAAAAGTCACAAAAGGGAAGTCATTCCATGGCAATCAGTTCGGCTCACTAATGGGAACAAATTCATCCCCTCTTGCATCCCTCACCAAGGAAGATGCTTGTAAATAAGCCAGGCACCCCTTGAATGCAACAATCTGCTCGGGGTGGGGGAGATACGGCTTGTGGAGGTGAGGATCCTGAGCACACAGCAGCTCGCGCTGTTACTGGGAGCTGGGAAAGAACAGGGGAAGCCAGAAGTGGTCACCTTTGTCTCCCCAGTTCCTGGGACTCTGCTGTAAAGCAGCACTATGATTATCCATGCCATAGCAGCACATCTAGCTCAGAAAAAGTTGGGTAAAGTTACATGTAAAAATTTCCATTTATCCCTTCACATGGCTGTCATAATGCAGGCCTTTCCATCACTGACATCTCCACAATAGATTGTTTTCTGGATTCTCACTGCTGGCAAAAGAAAAACGGTTAATTTGAGGTACAAAACAATAGTAAGTTAGTTTTCTTAGTGTCCCATAGGAATGATCAACTAGGTAGATCATGCATCTTTTCTACATGATCATGCCTTTGTGGAAAGAGCAACCAGAAGAGCAAGCCATGGGCAAAAACGCACACTTACCTAGTATTTGCACTTCATGGGTAATTCCATAGACATCTATGAGCGCCCAGAGAGGACCGGAAACTTTAATACCACAGTGAAACAATATTGGCTCCTCGTCATTAATACTGTAGAAGACTCTCCCGTGACGGTCAACCCAGAAGGCCAAGATATTGTCTCTCACAGCAAACCTCTCTGGCAAAGCCTTGGCCCAGTATCCGGGTCGGGTGACTAGGTCCGGGCAGGCGTACTTTGGTATCTCGTCAGAGCTCATCTGCGATGGATCATGAATGGTGAAGCCGAAGCGTAGGGCCCCGCTCCAGCCGTGGTGCACAGCCACCAGCTTCAGCCTGACCTTCTCGTAGAGGTGGATGGGCCGGTTGGTGAAGGTGACGCCGTTGCAGAAACTGTTCCTCCGCGTGGCCTTACGGGAGTGAGCGTCCAGACGCACGTTCTTGCCTTTGGCTTGGGAGTGGAACCGCGGCGGCTCCGTGACAGCGAGGACCGAGCGCCTCTCATGGCTGCTGTTGGGCAAACTGTAATAGGGACGGCTGGAGACGGAGCGGGTCTGGTGGCTTGTGTCTGCAAAAGGAGAAACCAGCAGCTCTGTCAGCAGTGCGCAACCTGAGCCAGGCGTTAGCTCAGCCCGAGCAACTCAACGGGCTTTGCGTTACTCACCAGGAACCACACTATTTAATCTTAAAGCGCTGTGCTCGGCCACAACCTGCTCTTTGTTGCACCAATTTGGCCCTCAGCTTTATGCAAATAAAAAGCAAATGTGGCTCCTGGGGCGAGGGTTAGGCAGCTTCCCTTCTACGCCCTGCAAAGCTGGATGGAAACGAACATCCTTTCGTTCCCATCAGATGCATCCTATTGCGCTCGGAAAAGCCTAACGCTTGTGACTGTGGCTCCCAGTTTCCTATCCACAATGTGCGTGCTGTTAAATCGCCAGCTGGTGGCCGGAGTCACATCATCTCTGAGAATCGTGGCTGTTAAGACCAGCTCAAGATGGACGCAGATGTACGATACTGATTTTTGGGGGGACATGCTGCCATTGCCTTCTCTGTCCCTCACTTTTGTAACGATGAACAGGAGCTTTTGAACACCGCAAATAAACCGAGACATTTCGCAGCTGGAGCACTACCTCTGCATCACCAGACTGTTCTTCCAAACTTTCAACCCAGCCCCTGATTCAGATATCAGATGCTACTGGCACATGAAGGAACATTTCATCCCGCAAAGCCTTGCCTTTACACGGAACCTCCCATTTGAGCTCAAAGCACTTTATAAACGATGATTGTTTTCAGCTTCACAGCACCACAGATGGCACAGAAATCCTGCCATCCCCGTTTTACAGATGGGAGAAGGAGAATTTATGGGTGAGATCTTGCAGCATTTAAAGTCAATAGCAATTTCGAGACCAATTTCAAGAAAAGCAGATTTGAGGCCTAAAATGAAGTTCACACAAGCGTGAAGCAGAAATGAAAAAAAGCCCAACTTTTTATCTTAAGCCTTAGCTATAGCGTTCCCTGAGGCAGTGACAATCTCTTTTGCATATCCCTGAACACATGGGGTCCTGCTCCAGGACCAGGGCTCCCATGACCACCACCACAGTGCTACAGGCACTTCAGTCTCCCCATTTCCCACCCACCCCACCTCTCCTCCTCTTTGCACCTGGCTTTGTGGATTTTTAAAGCAAAAATGGAAGGTGTCCCGGGTGCTCAAAGTCATGCAGTTAAATTTAAAACTGCACCACATGCACACATTCGCTTTGAAATATTTTGCCACGTTTGAAGCTTCAGAAGCCGCCTGCCTGGCCCTTCCTTCAAGCTGTTTCCTCCCTGTGTGTAACCCCTGGCTTTGCTTCGTGACAAGGGAAGGATTTTCTGATGCTTTCCTCTCTTGGAAGGAAACACCAGAAGAGGCCGGGAGCTCAGCTGGGGAAGCTGGCAGGAGAGCTGCAGCTGTGAAACCTTTTTTTGCAAGCAAAACCCTACCAAGCAGGGCAGCCAGAGGCTGGGACTTGCATTAGTGTCTGAACTAAGAGATGCTCTAAGCAACCGCTGCCTTTGTGCAGGCAAGAGAAGAGGCTGCAGGTGAGATCTGAACACGCGATTAGCCCCTGAAATCGGGCATCTGCAACAGGAGTCGAAGAGCTACAAAGGCATAAAGCTCCTGTTTGCATCAAGAAAAAAGGTCAGTCCTAAATTTTGACAGGCAAACGCATAAACAAGTACAAGGTTTTTTTCTGTCTCTTCATTTGTACTGCACGTGACAATCGCTGCGCAGCCCAAGGTAACGGTTAATCCTGTCGTGCACGAATGTAAATAAATACATCCTCGCCCTTACACCAGTGGGGGGTTTCCCATTTCCATGCCAGGGCCATGAAGGCAGAGTCCTGGGGGAGACAGGGAGGAGAGAAGCCCCCCCGGGTGTTAAATCCCCTCGGGGCCATCCCCCTGCCTGGCACAGCACCTCCGTGGGGCCAGGCTTCCCCCCGGCTCTCCCAGGGCAGGAGGGGGCTCCCAGGGTCTGCCCTGGCCATACTCTCAAGAGGTATGGGTATTTCTCTTGGGTATTCACAGGAGAAATCTCATTTCTTTGCCTCCCAAAGAGCTCAAATGCAGAAGATGGCTGCTTTCAGCACAGACCCACCCGCTCTCGTGTGGGTGATGCTCCACGAGTCTGTCTGCAAATGTTCCCGACAAATGATGCTGCTGCAGAGGAAATACGGGTTGGGGTTTCCTTAGCAGAGAGATGCATGAACCCAGCCAGTAAGTAGTGATGGGCGAGTGGCCCTGAGCAATGAGAGGTGAATCCCATGCTTTCCCACACTGGCTCCCCATTTTTTATCTGGATGCACAGAGCCTTTGTGCCCTCCCGCTGGGATGGGTGTTAAGCAAAGCCACGGATGGTGCTGCACCCCAGGCAAGCTGCCGAGGGGCGCAGCGGGACCCGGTGGGCTCAGTGCCGCTCCTCATCACACCTCACCTTGCTGGGCAACAGCTCCCCGAGCAGAGAACCCTTCATTTCATAATCCATTGAGCTGCGCTGTTTTCTAAAACAGTTAAAAAACTCCCCTGTAAAAGAGACTGCCCTGGCCTCAATGTCCCGGTGTTGGCCAGGAGGAAAGAGGGATGAGAGCTTTTGTTCTCCTCTCCACCATCACCAGAACGCCTTGCTCCCACCCCCTGTGCAGCACCAGCCTTCCTCCAACACTGACCTGCCAGAGAAAAGACACATATCAAGACACGATGCCCTCCGGCACGCCTCCCGGGCAGGTAATTCTCACACCGCTTTGGGAAAGCACAGAGGAGTGAGGCGGGAGTGACAGTGACAGCAGTGCGGCGGAGGGAAGAGCGATGACATGGGCACCCACTTCAAAGGCAGCTTTGGGTCCACCCTCCCAGAGAGGAACCCGGGGCCAGGGCTTGGCGCTTTTTGTTTTGTTTTGTTTTTAAAAAACAGGAAAGCACATTGTCGCTAAACAATAGGAAATTCTCCAGAAGGAAATGAATGGATAATTTATTTATAACACCATTCCCCCCTCGCATGAACACCTGCCGGTTGCCACCAGGAATAAAGCCTGACATAACCCAAGGCAGAGGAGGCAGAGCTTTCCCACTGAAACACGCCTGGAGCTGAGCTCAGGCATGTGCTTTACTCATTATGTACTGACGGGGACCAGGCGAGCTCAACAGGATGTTTGTGCCCCTCATTTGCCCTAATTTGCAGCTTGGCTTCCACAGTTCGGATCACATTTCAGTCCCTCTGCTATTTCTCCAAACCCTCCCCTCTCCTGGCTGTGCTTTCCCATCCAGAAGCCCATCGTTGGGGTAATGACAGCCAAGCTCGTGGCAGAAATGCCACTCTACCCAAGGGTGCCCGATGCTCTGACAGGCAGCTAAGAGCGATGCCAGCTCTTTTTTTCAGCTATGACATTCCTACAATGCTCTGAGCAAGTAATTTCTTCTCTTTATGCCTCCCTTTGGTGCCTAGGAGAGAGTAATAGTATTCCTCCACCTCGCAGGAAGCTAAAAGGATTAAAAAATGTAAGGTTCTCAAATACATCACTCCCTGAGCCTTGTAAGCATGTCAGCGGTCTGGCTAGATCATCAAATGGGACAGGAACTCACTGGGTCTCCCTGGGTGATGTCCTAAAGTCCCATCCAGCTTTTGGCTTCTTTTCATTCCAGAGTTTTCCATTTTTCATCCCTGTTCTCACCAACTGCAAACATGATGCTCACAGCATGAGTCCCTCAAACACAGGAGTAGGGCTTCAGCAAATGTGAAGTAAGTCAGGAAAATGGAAGAAAAAGCTGAACTGAAGCTTAAGAATGGGGTAGGGCTCCTCACTGAAACCTGCAAAAGAAACCCTAGCTGGAAGGCAGCATTTCCATCCTCACGGGCTGCAATGAAACAGATTTGGGTTATAGAGACCCATGCTCTCAACTGCAAGTTGCTATCATACATCGGAAACTTCACCTGCTTTCCAAAAGGGCAGCACATTTATTTCCTAGGTTATGCTGACCTTTGGAGAGGTATTTTAACAAACATGCACTTTGCATTTCAAAAAGGTACGGCAGGCAGACCCTGGACAAATTCCACATATTTATCATGGTTCCAGTTCTAAAAATAAAAATTTTTTTTCACCCATTTGTTCACAGCATCGGGCTTGCTGTGGGACTGGAATCCCACCGACAGCAGCAGACAAAATTCAGAACAAGAGCCCTCTCCAGGGCTGCTGCTCTCTGGGGCGCGGGACAGAGGGGGCTGATTGGCTGTGGAGTTGACCTTAAGCCAAATTGATCCTGACTTCACTTGTCCAGACAAGCCAGGCAGGAATAATACCATGAAAGCCCTAAAATGATGGAGAGGAGAATAACGTTCAAGGAGACCAACGCTACAGCAGCGAGCTAGGACGAGGGCAGCCTGACAGTCAGAGGAGGAGGAGGAGGAGGGCACTGCCTTCCCTGTGCGTCACACATAAATCCACCATCTGTATTAACTCTACAACCGCTGCATCAAAAGACATTCCCTGGCTTCCACAGCCCTTTCCCAAGGAACCCCTGCAAGTAAACCCATGAGAAAAGATGCGCAGGACGGCAAGGCAGGTGAATAGTGGGCACTGCCAGGTGCCAAACAGGGATGCACAGTGAATAAAGCAAGGATGTCAAGGGAACAGAAATTCCTGGGACCGCTACCCCGTGGGCAAGATGCAGCTCACCAGCACGCAGCTGGAGCGTGCGCTCGCCGGGCTCTTCAGAGAACAGGCTGAAAACCAGCAGCGAGCAGCCTGAAATCCACCCGTGAACGCTCCCTGCGCAGGCAAAAGGGAATCCACCTGCCATGCCTGCGCCTTATCTTTATGGCTGCTGCTTTATCAGTAACACTGGGAACTTTTTCCTATTACAGTAGATAGTTAGGTCGCTGCTGCTGCAACAACCCTGTTGAACATTAAACACGGCGTCTGGAGAGAGGAGGCAGGTGGCTTTTGCTTCCAAACGGGAAAATCCCAACAGGTGGTGACAATGGGGTCAAGTTTACTGCATGATCATGAGCTTGTAGAAACCACCCGCACCGACCGAAAGTCCATCACAGTGCGGGGGCTGGTAAAAGCCCGGTCCTCACCCTGCTCATCCCACTGCATCTTTGCTGCTGGGGAGGATGCGGCCGCCCGCGGGCGCCTGGGCTGGAGCCTTGCCGGAGGCTGGGAGAAGCGGGCTCAGCTGTTACTGCAGATAACAAGCGTTAACAGTGACACGAAACAGGATTCTGCTCCGATGCGATCTTATCTTCTGAGAACAAGAGATAAAAATCTGTTCACATATAAATTTAGTGCGCTGCCTAGACTTTTTTTTTTTTTTTAAATACAGAAAATGCATCGGCGAGTTCTGTGTCGCCTATTCTACACTCGCCAGCGTGAATTTGTAAAGTTGGGCTACCAAATCCACTATAAGGCTGCTACAAAAAGTTGGCCTCATTTCCAAAGGTCCTGCTGGCTGAAGTGCTGGAAAACTCAACTTGACAATTAATAAATATCCCCCATTTAAATTCCTGTGGTTTGCATGACCAGTCCAGAGCCCTGATTTGATGTACAGGTCTCCTAACCTGAGACAAATTTCCAGGGAGTTAAAAGACCCCGCGTGGTTCACTTGCAATAGAGTGACACAGACATTGGGGCATTATGGGGAGACTGAAGAGCCTGTAGTGAATCTCAGGAAATGTGACATTTTTGAAGAGACTAATTTGGAAAGGAAGGGACGAGGAAAGACAGAAGTTTTTTTTTTTCATTATAAAAAGGTGTGTTGTGGCACTGAGGTAACTCTCAGTGCAAATATCTCAGCGACATACAATATTTTTCATTGCAAAACAGTCCAGAAAAATCCCTGGCAGAGAACAGGGATTGACTTTAACACGCGAAATCAAGTTGTGCCTGTCTCCACAAGCGAGAAACCCCTCTCGCTTCTGTGGCTAATGCTTGAAACCGAACATTTTAGGGGTGATTTGAAAAAAAAAATTCTAAACCCCACTTTTTTCTAGGCAGAGGCTAATGACACACTCTGGTCTTCTAGGCGTTCCTCCATGAAAGCAGAGAGGTATTTGCAAACAGCGTTAGGCAAAATCCTTTTGTTCTGATTTTCTCAAACCAACAAAGACGGGCAATTTCCACGCTGCTCCATCCCCTGTCTCCCACCATGTCTTCAGGACATGAGCTCTTGCATCCTTGCTCCTTTCAAATTAAGACCTCTCCTGCTCACGCGAATGCCAAGTTCAACCACATCATTTAAAAGAACAGTTGCCTTGACAGGAAAGCCAACGCCAGGGCTCAGCTCTCCCAGTTAACCAAACGTCACATCATGACACCAGCATCAGAACCAAAAGACGGCAATTGCAGCTGAAACACTGATGTCTCTCTCCAAGATCCACCAGCTGGTTGGAAGCAGAAAATAAACCACGACAGAAGGCCTGATCCATGGATGAAAAGTGCCGACAGCAAATTTTCCATGACCTAGAAGTGATCACAGAGCCCTAAAGCCTGGGGAGAGCCAGCGCTCTCACAGATCAAGCAGGGAAACTCTCCCAACCCACTTCCAGACCTTCTGCTTGACTTCACTTTTTGGAAATGTGGGCACATCTTCAAGCCCTCCTCAGCCTCTTTCCACCCGTAAACTGTGTGATAACGGTGACCTATCACTTCTGCATTCCTTGTCAGTCCTTTCTGTTCATAGGTCTTCACGTCTCTTTATCTTTGTGCCTACCTACCACAACACCACGCTGAATAGTCGTCTTGCGTCTTGTACTTTCAAAAGTTTTCAGGCCTTGATATCACCTCCTCTTTCTTTTTTTCTTCCCTAGGCTGAATATGTTTTGCCCTTAGCTTGGTCATACATTTTCATTTGGTTTAATGAAACAAATCCTTTCATCCCATCCAAATGAAAGGCCATTTAAACTTAAAAAAAAAAAACAAAACAGAACAGCATCTCCTAATCTGGAAAAAAGGAAAAATATTCTTTAACCTATAGGGTTTTTTACTTCCTTGCAGAAGTGAGACAGCCAAGAAACTATGCTCTGGTGGTAAATGAACTCTCACTTGACAGAAGGAGAGCCAGGACATGACCTTGATGGAGTGGCGTTTTCAGAGCAAAGTGGGTAGACCTGACCTAAACCAGTACGGGCTTGTGGATCAGGGTGTGGAAGCAGGGTCTGCTATCAAAACATCTACTGCTGGGTCTGCAAGCACAGGTAAGTCCACCTACACTCACCTCCGTCTCCCTGTTCCTTCGTCTCTCTCCTGTTGTGCCTGTGTTCATGCATGAATTTTGCTGCAAAGTCAGACCCATCTTTATTACAGGTTTTTAGCTCTCCTGCATATAAATAGCACTAAGAATACACAGAAGCCAGCGATTAAGCACGGGAAAAAAATCTCATCTCCCCCGTCTTATTAGCGAATCTGGGTCAATGAGTCTGCAACTCTAGTAACAAATTCTTAGACTTGGTTAATGAGAGACAGAGCGAGAGGGAGGGGGGGAGAGATGGAGAAAAGGCAGGGTTTGTGCCGTAATCCCTGCTTAAGACTCTCAGTGCGAGCGATGAAAGCAGCTGCGTGATAGATGAGGAGCCTTGGAAATGGTACAGCTTATTGTAATCCGTTATACGGCCTCGACACCCAAGTCCACTGGCTCGTGTCAGTCAGAAGGCCACACTCACGAGCCAAAGAGCTTCGAAAGATGTCAGGGATTTGAAAGTCATAAAAGATGGGACGCAAAACTAGATGAAACTTTTGGCTACTGGCTAATGATAAAAACATCTTGTCAAAACCAATCAGTCGGCTGCTCTTGCTATAGGTCTTATCAGGAGTTTTTGGACTACGTTCTCACTCATATGCTGCATATGCAACGCGTACGATTTCATACACCAGGAGAGCAAACCTGTGCCTCTTACTTGATGTATTATGTTTTTGCAAAACTGTTACCTTCTTTAGAAAGTTAAACTTGGGGAGAGCAGAGGGCTGCTCAGCTCACTTTATCTTCTGGTCCTAAACTCAGAATCCGTAGCACAGTTTTGGGAGGTGATCAAAAGCAATGAGAAGTAAGCAGTTGACATCTGTTTAAGCAACTCCACAAATGGTTTCTGAGGACTGCTAGCCTGGGAGACTAAACATTTGTCAAATCTAAATGCTCGGCTCATCAGTCAGTGATTAAAATAGGTATTTTGGTGATTTATTATTTTCATTGTTTTCTAAAAACACACAATGAAGTGCACCATAAAGCAGAGAGCTCTAAGAGATGTAACACTTTAGGCTGGGAAGACTGGTCTGGAGGAATGAACTCAGCTGGAAACCCAAAGATGGGAGGAAAAGAGCTGAGATGTGGACAAAACCCCTCATGTTCTCTGGGGCGGCTGGCTTCTGCTTTGATTTACTAAACTCATACAGAAACATGGTCCAATTTCCATGGATTACAATGCTAAACTTATTTTTTTTTTCAATGGCTGTTGCTTCAGGCAGGTCCGAAGCCACCACCATCTTCTGATGCATCAATTTTTTAAAATCAAGTGTGTTGTGCTCACTGCAAGTTAAACCCTGCTCAGAAGGCCAACATCCAAGGACTCCATTTCAACAGTGACTCTGCTGTTACATCAAGCACCGTTTTCCTTGTGCACTCCCTTTTTCCACAGCCTGACACAAGGACAGTCCCACAGCACATGTGTCAGGGCACCTTTTTCTCTAGTGACTGCTCCTACAATCATTAGAGGAGAAGAACTTCGCCTGCAGTGGTTTTAGTGGTCTACACCATGGCTCTAATATGGATTTTCGTGGCATCGAGACAGACAAAGATATACTCTTAATTTCCCCTTTCTCCCTGACCAGGCCAGCAGCGCTCACTGCTGCAGCAGAGACCGCAGACACAGCCTAAAAGAAACCCAAGGCACCCAAAAAACCTGCTCTAGTCATGAATGCTGATGGTCCATAGAGGCCTGAGTCCACCACTCTTGGGTTGAGGCAGGAAGGGACCCCGTTGATTTGTCTGCAGGAGACCCATCGTATGTTCCTGCACATCATATGTTCACACTGCACAGGAAAGATCCTAGTTAAGAGTATTTTCACAGATTAAAAAACAAAACTGAGTTTCTCTCTTCACCCCCAATTCCTCTCTGTCCCTTAATTCTTAACTTCCAAGAACAACTTGCGCCTTGCAGACAGTGTAAACAGCTCAGGATTGTTTTTCAGAGCAATGCTTTATGTTTAAAAAGCATCATTCTGAATCGGTGTTTTCCTTTTCCAATCCCTAATGTGACTGGCTGAAAAGTTACAAGAACATGTGAGTGGCATAATCACCGACATTGAAATGGTCCATGGCCTCACCCTCTCCCATCACTGCCAGAGGAGCACGTAACGACCATTAATGCAAATAGACTCCCCGTTTCCATTGAACTTCTTTTCTTCTGACCAGCTGTACCAAGTCATCTGCGCTGGGGATTTATAAATAGTGACCATGTCATTCCAATGTTAATGGCTTTTAATGAAATCAGAGAATGAAACGCATTCCCTTTTAATATCCTCAGAGCAGCAATTTTATTCCATCCCATGGTTTCAATACAGGGCTTATGGAAAGAGTGCTGGAGCTTGGCACATCCTTCCCACAGCCTGTCAATGTGCCGCTTCCAGCACAGACAGGAACAAAAAGAGGGAAAGAATTTTGTTGTCTCCCTGATGCAGGAAACCCACCCATCCCCTACGGACAGGCAGCGTCAGGGCTCTGCACCAGAAGGGCAGCTTGTGAAATAGGGAGGAAAAGAAAGGTTTGAAAAGTAAGAGCGGTAATTTAGCCTGGCTTTTGATGCATTGTTCTCTGAAAACACCCTAAAAGCCAGCGTTTAGGTTGTCTTCATCCCTTCTGAATTCAAACCACATACGATTTATACTTATGCCCTTCCCACCTCCGAAAAGCACGTGTGGAGAAGGGCCAGCACACAAGGTGTGCTGTCAGAGCCCCCCGGTCTGTCTCTGTGCCGCGGGAGACTCAGGTGGGGTGCGGGATGCTCGAGCCCAGAAGCATTATGAGCTGAGTCTGCTTTCCACACTCAGCCAAAACACAAGAAAACTCTCTCGTAAATGCAGGAATTGTGCAGCACCAGGACTACAGAGGAAGAAAAGCTGGAGATGAAGGGCGAGAGCCACACTCAGAGCGATGCTACAGGCTCACAGAGGAGAGTCTAGCCATTCATTTCTGCCTCCAACTTTTTCCAAGAAAACCTTACGATAAAAGGAACAAACCTGCAATTTTTCTTTGCCTCAAATTTGCTACAGAAGCCTCTTTCGTCTTTATCTCCTCTCTTCATAGTGGTTCTAAGGGTCTCTTTTTTTTTTTCTTCCTAATTACAACTTCTCTATACTCAGAGGACAGGAAAGAATTCAGTTTAAAAGAAAAAACCGTGGAGCTATTTCAGTCCAAATAGGGATGGATAACCAGAGAGCCGTTACATTTAACAGTGGCACCCATACAGGGCTTTTGATCTGTCCTAACGGAGCTGCAAAACCACAGGAAAAGGGGAAAAAAAGGTCTCTAAGAAGTTCTTTCCAGCAAGCCCCGCTCCCAACATGGTACAGCATTTTTAAATGTTGTCCACAGTTCCTTTTATATTTACACACAGTTTAAACAGTGATCTGGCAGCCAGAGGGGAAAATGCTTTGGGAGGAACGCATGGCTGAGGAAGCTAAATAAAGAAGTGGCCAGGTCTTCAATCATCCTATATTTTATATATACAAAGCTTTTATATATATATATACACTAAGCTTTTCCAAAACAATATGTAAAGAATCCAAAACAGGGCAAAGAAATGGGAATAACTGGTTAGAATTAAATAGGGGGTGGGGGAAAACTACAGCTCTTCCAATCTGCCAGGCTAGTTTCCCTGGAGCCATCACAAAGCAGAAAGGGATTTGTGGTGGTGGGAACTGTAACGGGTTAAAGGTGACTCCTCAGGGGCTGAGTCCAGCCTGCACTGGGTGGGCTGGTGCCCGAGGCCAATGCTCTCCCAGCAGAGACATTTTAAATAAATTACATACTGGCCAAACACTCTTTCCAAGTCATCTGAAGGGCTGGTGACTCCACTCAACTCAGGGACAGCCCAACCTGTACAATAATATCACGTTTCGTTGGCTGTTTTAGTTAATGTTCAGACAAATACGTTATAGCTTTTTCTAAGTACAGTACATCTTCAGAAATAAAGCCAAAAATCTTTAAAAGAAAAAAAAACAAAAAAAAAAAAAACAAAAAGAAGGAAAAAAAAAGAAAGAAGAAGAGAGTTCTTTGCTGGTCCGGAAACTGAGGAAAATGTTCCACTAAAAAAGGATGCATCGTTTTTCCCTTGGTTGAATTTTTTTTTTAAAATGCATGGTTTTCTGCTAAGCTATGAAGCCAGTCTGAGAGGCAGGTGGTTGTGCAACACTTGGCTGCTGCATGTCTGAGCTGTGAGATCCTTTTCCGTGATATTTACAGGGATTAATAAGAGGAAACAAGAGCCACTTCAAGACATTAAACTGTCCAAACAAAAGAAAATACAGTCATACCATTACTGGACACACAATGACCTCAGCCCCTTTCTTCATCTCAAATGTCTTCAATTATTTCAACACAAAAAGCATTTGAGCAAGAGAGGTTTATTTTTAAGCCTCCATGTCAATCTTCTTAACGCCAGTGGGATTTGATCCCAGCACACCTAAGTCAACATCAACATTTTTCTCCCTTTACTCTCCCTTTGTGGTTCCCCAGCCAAGAGATGATAGAGGCAGGTGAACCGAAGAAAGCTGGAGATGAGAAACAATTCCTTGCATTGTTGAAGATAAAATGCCAGCTTTTTTTGGCCAGAGAAAGGCCAAAGACTTTTTCTGCTCCCTCCCCCGGTGGAAGGAATCACTCCCAAGAGATGAGGCGAACACGTGAGCTACACAGCAAACAAACAGCACCGCAACCTCAGCAGGGATCGCCCGTGGTCGCCTGCCTGACAAGGCAGGGCCAGGCAATGTAAAGGCCCAGGTTTCATCACGTTTTCCCACCTTTTTAAGATGGAGCTTGGACCATCGTTCAGCAGAGCAAACTTGGTCAATGCCTTCAAAACAGCTTAGCACAGAGCTACGAGCTGTTGTTATTTTTTATGTATTTTTTATTGTTTATGTATTCTTTATAGTCTTACTTTTTTTTTTTTATTCTTCATAGATCATTTACACCTATAACACTCCACTGTACGGTCAAACAGCACGCTCCTTAGTAACTATGGAATCAGAAATTTTAGAAATCCCACATGAAACAATATAAACAGCTGTCTAAAACCTCCCATTTCCACCCAGATGTCTCTTGTTTCAATTAACCAAATCAAACTTTAATTCAGAGTCACTCACTGGCCTTGTTTGGATTTACTTGGAAAAACACACCTATAAATCACACATGAAAAACTGTGGAGAGAAAGAATTTGTTTCTCTTTGGGTGGTTTTTTGGTTCTTCTTTTTTTTTTTTTTTTGTAGAACGAAATTTTATTACCAGCCAAAAAATATACAATTACACGTTGACAGCTGAGAGCCTCTGGTGGTTCTGGCCACGATAAAACACAGGCAGCAGCACGACTACACACTGTCCCTCTGCTTCTTCGAAATAGATGGCACCCAGTGTCTCCCATGCTGCATGGGCCACTCGCACCATCTCCCAGGGATTTCTGAATGGGAAACACGCTGACAAAGGGATGCCAAATGTACGGAACGCCTGAAGTCATCAAAACAGACCCAGAGGGGTTTTCCCCTGGTCCCAAATCCAGAGGGCACTGAGTGTTTCCGGTACCAGCGCTCACCCAGCGCCTTCTTGAAATACCAAATCTGAGCAGTCGCTTGAGGGGATGCAGGAAAGCTCTTTCCTAAGCAACTCATCCGTTGCAGCAATTTGGTGCTGACAGAAGGAGGGGAGGGGCTCAGTTTCCCCAAAACCTCCCTGCATCCCACGGAAAGGCATGTTCCCCCCCCNTCTGCTAAGCTATGAAGCCAGTCTGAGAGGCAGGTGGTTGTGCAACACTTGGCTGCTGCATGTCTGAGCTGTGAGATCCTTTTCCGTGATATTTACAGGGATTAATAAGAGGAAACAAGAGCCACTTCAAGACATTAAACTGTCCAAACAAAAGAAAATACAGTCATACCATTACTGGACACACAATGACCTCAGCCCCTTTCTTCATCTCAAATGTCTTCAATTATTTCAACACAAAAAGCATTTGAGCAAGAGAGGTTTATTTTTAAGCCTCCATGTCAATCTTCTTAACGCCAGTGGGATTTGATCCCAGCACACCTAAGTCAACATCAACATTTTTCTCCCTTTACTCTCCCTTTGTGGTTCCCCAGCCAAGAGATGATAGAGGCAGGTGAACCGAAGAAAGCTGGAGATGAGAAACAATTCCTTGCATTGTTGAAGATAAAATGCCAGCTTTTTTTGGCCAGAGAAAGGCCAAAGACTTTTTCTGCTCCCTCCCCCGGTGGAAGGAATCACTCCCAAGAGATGAGGCGAACACGTGAGCTACACAGCAAACAAACAGCACCGCAACCTCAGCAGGGATCGCCCGTGGTCGCCTGCCTGACAAGGCAGGGCCAGGCAATGTAAAGGCCCAGGTTTCATCACGTTTTCCCACCTTTTTAAGATGGAGCTTGGACCATTGTTCATCAGAGCACACTTGGCCAATGCCTTCGAAACAGTTTAGCACAGAGCTGCAAGCTGTTGTTATTTTTCATGTATTTTTTATTGTTTACGTATTCTTTATAGTCTTACTTTTTTTTTTT
>VXBO01011430.1:102904-115913 GCA_013400135.1 Rhinoptilus africanus
ATGCTGCATGGGCCACTCGCACCATCTCCCAGGGATTTCTGAATGGGAAACATGCTGACAAAGGGATGCCAAATGTACGGAACGCCTGAAGTCATCAAAACAGACCCAGAGGGGTTTTCCCCTGGTCCCAAACCCAGAGGGCACTGAGTGTTTCCGGTACCAGCGCTCACCCAGCGCCTTCTTGAAATACCAAATCTGAGCAGTCGCTTGAGGGGATGCAGGAAAGCTCTTTCCTAAGCAACTCATCCGTTGCAGCAATTTGGTGCTGACAGAAGGAGGGGAGGGGCTCAGTTTCCCCAAAACCTCCCTGCATCCCACGGAAAGGCATGTTCCCCCCCCGAGAGGCACGCTCCCATCCGTCCAACCCCTCGTCTGCCAGCACATCGAGGAATTGGCTTCAATGGAGTGAACTGCACTCCAGATGGCTAAAAATAACACTGAAAATCATCTAAACGGCAGTGGCCAATGTCCACCCTGGCACAGCTCCGTTGGCTCAGGTCCACGGAGGACTTCCAGCACCGGCGTGCTGTGTGTGCCACAGCAAGGTGTGCACGAGCTTTGGTACGTGTCTGACCTTCTCCTGATGCACAGGCAGACCAGAGCACCCACCAAAGACAAACTCATCACCCTTTGTTGGAGAAACCAGCTTGCTGCTTGCAAGAGCTTTTTGTGGCAGATATCAGGAGGGAAAGAGGCTGGGAAGCGGCATAGCCCATCCTCAGCATCACCCTGGGATGTACACCATGCCCCAAACGCCTGCCCTGACCTAGCCCTCCTTACCCCCTCCAATTCCACACTTTTGTGCATGCTGATATGCTTAAAAACACTAGTTCCTAATGAGAAAGCCCCTTCATCGGAACCACAGTGGAGTTTTTCCATGGGACCAGCAAACCTTCTGCACATTGACAGCTCCAGGGCAGAGCAGGTGCCTGCCTGACCACAGCAAACTCAGGGATGCTTTCCAGCCCAGCTTCCTACGCCCACAGAGCTTGGTGAGACAGCAGCATGTCCTCCTGTGCCCCTTTAGGTTTCTCCAGGCCCCCCTGGTCAAGCAGATCAATAGCAGAAATGCTTCATGCTGTTGCTAAACCACTAGGAGCCCTCACCTGCACACAAGCAGTGCCATATGGTCGTGTCTTAACGGCATGTAAAAGCTCTCTGATTGCAATGCTTCCTCTGCTTGGAGAACACAAGATGCTGCAAAACAGCCTCTTAGTATCTTGAGGTGGTGCCGAATAAGGAGGAGCTGCTGGTGGGGCAATACCAGCAGACCCTCCCCAGAGCAGATCCAGCCAAGCCATCAACCTTTCCAAGCCAGATGCAGCACCAGGAGCCTGCCCCGGGCATGGGAACGGACCTACGTGTCCACACCGGGCAAAGCCCGGGTGCAGCACATGTACATGGGGTTGCACAGGGCGACCAGAAGGATGGAGCTCAACTGGCACGTCTGCCTCAGTTATCCCCCACCACTATAGCCCAGGCAGTGCTGTGTCTGCTCCCCAAACATCCCTGCTGCCACTAACCATGCCTCACCCAAACACTTCTTTGGGGAAGTGGTCACTTCCCTGGAGAAAAAGCATTTCAGGTCCCAAAAACCCACAACCCACCAAGGCAGCAGAGTGGTGAGCTATAAGGCAGCATCACTCCCTTCAGCTACTCTTTCATTGCCACAGAGAGAGACAAGTCACAACCAGTGCTCCCAGTGCCACCTTTAGCCCCGCGGAGAAAGATTACGGAAAAGCCAGGGAGAGCTGTGGAGGAGCGCTGAGTTGACTCCATAGGGCAGAGACACAAGGTGATGAGTCTGCGGTAATGAATGACGGCAGGAGATGCACAACAGCAACCACTCCAAAGTGATGGCCTGGCTCATACAGGAATATAGGCACAGAAAGGGAAAATACAGGAATACAGGTCCTCAGCACTGATCTACCTAACACTCCAGTCCATCACCTTTAATCCACTGGGGAAGAGGGAACAAGGAGTGCTCGATGCAGGGCTGTGGTCAAGATACAGGAGGCAGGGAGCAAATCAGGGAGGGGAAAAATAGGATCAAGCTCCATAGGCACGCCAGGAAGGCTTCTCCCTCCTTCTGGGACTGTCTCATAAGGTTGTACCATTAATCTCATCTCAAAGGAAAACCTGAGTGACCAGCTAAGGGCTGCCTGACGTGGTTCGGTGACTGATTCTAGTGGCGTGCCCATAGACTTCGGTATTTACAGGAGTGCAGTTATTTTGCACGGGTGTATAAACATTTACTAACTAGGAATGCATACAGAAAGATGGTTTGAAAATAGTTTGTTTTAAAATGAGAAGCGGTTTTGACCTCTCTGGAAGGAATGTACCTCTGCCCTCTGCTTCGAGCTGGTCAGCTGAATGCTTGAGGAGGGTGGGAGAAATAGTAAACATGCTCAGAGAGCTGCAAAGCAAATTTTTATTTTTGTTTTGCTTCTAAAATTAGCTTTTAATATTTCTAAGACGAAGAGGCATTTCAAAAGAAACATGAACCCTCGAAACTCGAGTTTGAAAAGGGGCTAATTTTTAATCAAAATAAATTTTAAAAGAGAAAAATGCGAATGCTTCTGTTAAGTGATAAACTCCGGCTGTTCCACGTGGGGCTGGCATTTCAGGGAGAAAGGGCTTCGCAAAGCATTTTACTGTCTCACAAACCCGGAATTCAGAGCCATGGGGGACCCCAACCCTAGGCTCCCCACCCCAGCACCTCTGTAATGTAGAAGGGAAATAACCTGCACTGCTATCAGGAAGCACTGAAAACCACCACATTTCTTGTTTGAGGGAGGAAAGGACTGTTTTAAGCAATTCATTAATTATGAATATTAAACAAATCAAGTTTTGAAGTTCAGTTCGTAACGACTCAAGCTTCCGCTATTGTTCTACTCGGTAAAATCAGACTCTCCAGACAGCATCTGTCAATCTGATTATTATGTAGTTAAATGAGGGAGAAAAAAACCTGTTCTCTCTCACTTGCAAAAAGCTATCTGTGCCTTGTAATTATTTGCCTTGATAAATTTAATTTACTTGAATTTTCCCTTCTAGATTTGGCTGGTCAAGTTAAACTACAAAGATTATTCATGGAAAAGCAACCACAGTCGGTTACTAGGATACAAAAAATCACTTAGTACGTTTCTCCAGTGAATAATCCCAGCAGAACACGTACAAATTCAATAAATTATGAATTTCTCTTTCTCGCTTACATAAACATTGGGGTTGCAGAGGCATTTCTTGTAACCCTTTAAAATAAATTAATATCTTAATTACTATGCAATAGCAAAACAAACAAGAGGGGATAGCTGAGCCTTGCAGGTGAGCTGCATCCTCTGCCTAGACATGAAAGTTATTTTGGAACAAGGCAGGGTGCAAATGGACAGCAGTTTCATTACTGCCAGTCTCTATGTGCAGACGCTGGTATTTGGCGTGCTTACGAGCCTTTTCAAAGTGGGTAACGTAAGCAGTAAACTAAGCAAATTTGGAAGAAGGCACTCTCATTTCAGAAAAAAAATATATTTTCCTGCACAATCCCACTTATACAAAAGGTCTTCCATAAAAGCACTTGTTGCCAGATCTCTGAACCTACAGGGTGAAGCAAGACTTAAATTTTCCTGCGTGGAGGGGGCGGCTGCCAAGCTGGTTCACACCAGGCCAGCATCCACAGCACAACTGCTGCTGCTGATGGGCAAAACAAACTGCAATCAGTGCCCCGAGCCACCCAGACATTTTTGGAAACAACATCCAGACTCAGAAGATTGATTTTTGGACACCTAACAGCATTTGGTCTTTTTGTGTGTGTGTGTGGTTGTATCTTGCTCCGTCTTTTCCTATCCCTCATAATATCCCCTAATAACAGCAGTCCCCAGGCATGACTCAGTACAGACTGCTGTTCAAGGCTGTGGTATTTAAAGACACGCTATAGGGTCTGTTGGCAAAGAACAGTTTTTATAAACTTTAACCGAGACGGATTTTCCTTGAAATTCTGACTTGCAAAGCATCTGTCCTTCTCACCCTCTCCCTTTGATCACATCAGCAGCACAAGCAGTGCTGTTCTGCTGCTGGCAAATCACCCAGTAATTGCTATTTAAGACTCACAAATCAGATGCCAGCGTGAAGATCTGCCTCGTACTCTTCAAAGGACATCTCCTTTCCAGGAGAGATCAACCAAAATGCTTGGCATACTGAAATATCTGCAAGCCTCCTTCCACGCAAGTGCAGGGAAGCTCCACCGGCATCGAGCTTTCCCTCCCTGCCCACAAGGCTCTGGCGCAGACCCCGTGCCGTGTCCCCGTGTCCCCGCAGGCTCGTCCCCAGCCTGTCCTGCACAGGGCCACGTTCACCAGCCAGCCACAGAGTCCCAAGGGGCTCCCTGCTCCACAGCAAACCCAACGCTGATCGGCAGATCAAAGTCTCGCCACTTAAACACCCTTTTCCATTGTGTAGTTTGTCCCCATGAACCATCCTACGAAAGTTATCTCTGTTTTATAAGCCAGCACAATGGCCACCACACAATATACCAGACAATGCTCTTTCTCCCTAAAAGTGAAGCAACAGCTAGTTAGTAAATGATTTCAGCCTTCTTATTTAGAAACCCTTTCACTTAGCAGGACAAAGTAATCAAGAGTTTTTGATGGTGTCCTGAGGAAAGGACCACCAAAGAACAGTCCCTTAAAGAGGTGTTTCTTGGGGGCACACCTCTTGGGCAGGAGGAGCCTGCAGGAATTGTTTAGCCCACCTTTACCCTCTGATGGGACCGGACCCATCTACTCTACTAATGCCATTCCTAGCTGATGAATAACAAACTTGTTCTTCAAGACACAGATATTCCAATGTACTGTACTCCATCAAGGCTTTCCCTCAGAGTTAACCTGCCCGGCTGCTTTCTGGAGAGCACGTGTCCAGAGGTCCTGGTCCTATCTCCTCCCCAAAAGCCTGTAATGCACTGTAGCCTCTCAGCTGCTCCTCTTCGCAGCAATTTTGGTCACCATCAAGACAGTAGACAAGAGAGATCTCAAGCGCCAAGTGTTTTCTGTTACCAAAAAAACCCCTCTATCCAACCGTGTCAAGTTCAAGACCTCAAGAAATAGCAATTTCCCCTCATTAGGAATTATGCTTTCAACCTTAACATCACAGCGAGGAGATAACTTTTGAACTCCACTCCGTAAATTACAGAACACGTTAAGCTGAGAAGCTGGTGCCCCAGTGAGACCAAACCAGATAACAGGCTGAGAAAAGCTGTTGCCACAGTGCTAGTTATCGCTCAGGAAAGAGAGATAAACCTGAATGAAATTATTTCATTTCTGCTGCCAAATAGGATATTCTACCTTTTATCTTTGGCTTGTCAAGGCAGGGCTTGGCAGATTTAACATTCGAGTTATGGAGGAGGCCAAAAATCAAACAACGTTTTTTCCCTGACATTTGGAAACCTGATGGAAAACTTTCGCTCGGGGAAAGGCTCTCCTGACTGACTGACTTCCCTGTGTTGCTACACAGGCAATGAAAACCAGGGCTTTGCTTTTATGTGGTCTATTTATTTCTCCCACATAGCCATAAGACATTATGCCATCAGCAGTGCAATCACAAGAAGCCTGGAGCCACAGAGAAATGGATGGCTAAAATAGAAAAATTCCTAAAGTACAAAAGTCTCATTATTATGTAAATATCCACAGTGAAAGAAGAAAACTGTGAAAACGAAACCTGTTACATGCAACTACCTACCCAACAACTCTACAAACACAACTCCATCCATTTTTCTCCCTTCAAAGCATCAGTAGCTCTTGAAAAAAATCCTAAATGTGATTTCCCTGCTGCACTGAAAAGCTTTGAAATGCAGTTAAAATGTTTTTTCTTTAAAGAATCTTTCTGTGTAATCCCAGCAGCAAGCAAGAAGTCATTTCTTATCTTCTGATTTCGTTTCTTTACACCAGTCCTGTTGGTGTAGAAAGGAAAAATAGACATGGTTTTGCTGGAGCAGGGAATGGGATGGGGTCTGATCCTCTCACCAGGAGATCTCTGAACTGCTCCACTGCCAGAGGTCTGAAAGCACCAAGAGAGAAAAAAACTCCCCGGTGGAAAGCAAGCCCTGCTTACACAAAGCAGAGGAAGATATCTCCCTGGACACAGAGGGAAAAACAAATTAACAAGCAAGAAATCACTTTCCCTTCCCTTGCTCCTCCCCAAAGCCCCGCTTCAACTCTTCAGACACCAGGAATTTAATGTTCCAGCACTCGGTAATTGAGACAACAGGGCATCCAGGTCTGAAGGGAAAAGCTGGCACAGGTACGCTGAGATACAGCTTTCAAGCAGACGTCTCGGTGCCAGTGATTCATGCTTTTTAACATAGAGAGGGAAAAAAAATACAGCCATCATCGAGATATGGAACAACCCAGAGTAAACAGCATCTCCTTCCCACCAAGGATGTCCTCTCCTGGGCACACATCTTATCCAAGGGCCCGTTGGGAAGGGACTGCCCCAGCTAATGCCCCCGGGCAGTCCTGCTGTGTTTGCAGCACACAAAGAGCTGGGATGGGGAGGTTTTCAGAGAAGTGGTAGGACCTCACAACCTAAGGGCACTGGGGCCATCAAACAGACGTATAGGCACAGGGTCAGTCCCCTGCAGGACACAGCAGATTAGTGACGCCAGGGGCAAGGGTGGAGAAGCTGCCTAAAAGAGAAGACAGGACAAAGTATGGAAATGCTCCCACTGCAAAACTTCCTCCAGCCGCCGCAGACAGAAGAGCCTCCCCGAGATGTGACGTGGAGCCAGGTCCCTTCCGACAGCCCTTCGGGCTCCCACCTCTTTCTGCGCTTGCTGGTGAGTGAGCACACATCTGCCCTCTGGGTAGAGGCTGGAGAACGGTTCACCAGCCAAACTATATTTTGATGCCAGGAAGCCCCAAATGAGCGTGTGGCCGAGGAGCTCATTAGGAGCAGGGTCGGTGCACGCCGTGAGTCAGCCACGCGGTTTGGCTGCCGTGGCAAGAAGCAGGAGTGGGATGCCAAACTGCTCCAGGCACGCGAAAGAAGACAAACAAAGGAGATAAGACCGATGGAAATACAAAGAGAAGAGATGGAGGAGATTGCACACACCTTCCCCATAAGGAAGCTCAGATGGGATCTGACACGTGTTTCAGGGGATCACACCTGGCCTCATCCCATCTTGCAGCTCATGAAACCCCTGCTCTGGGGTTCTTGCTAGCTCTACCTGTGCCGGGTTCAGCAGATTTGCTTCCCTGCTCCTCTCCTGAACCCACCACATCCATCATGGTGACATGCACACTCTACCTTAGGAAAGCCTGCTCTTATTTTAGCTACCCACCCGCACAGATGGGCTCTGTAAACAGGGGGATGCTGATGAGAAAGAAAATGTTTCCTTCCAAGGCAAACTGTCTGAAAGTGCCATTCTGAAATTCAGTGATCTTGAATTCTAAATCCACTGGAACTAAGGATGAACGTGCTTATGTGCATTCCTAATTGAAAAGCCACTGAACGTGATATGCAAGGAGGATCCTTACTAGAATGGGAAGAGAAACACGGCAAAAGCTTCAAGGTGACTCATCCTTCTCATGTCAAGAAAACACTAATGCCCGCAAATTCAAACTTGACTGCCTAAAGTTAAACACCTTAAACATACTTAAGCACCTCCATAGGCTGTCAAATTACAACGTGCCGGGAAGCAGCAATTTCCTTTGCCTGCGGTGAGGGCTCTCTAAGAGTTTTGCCTACACGCACAGACTCAGGAGTGTGATTTTAAGCATCTACAGGAGGGTCAGGTGGTGACACACTGGTCCTGCCGACCTGCGGCAATTATCTAAAGAAATAAAAGTGAAAAAGAGCTGTTTGCCAGATATCCCACCTCTTAGTAACGCAATTCCCCTCCAGAGCATAAACAATAAAATAGAAGGACCTGCCCAGCACTATCCAGCCTGAGAACGGAGAGTACGAGAAGCTCTGGCTTTAGTGACACACTTGGCAGTGCGCTGCGTGCGGCTGACAGCGCAGCGGCCAGGGGGCACGACACAGCTCCGCTTAGCGCCGTCCCGATAGGTGATGCCTGCCTGCACTCAAGTACAGTTGTTCCTCCGGTCTCAACAGCCGAGATGCCGATGGTAGCGCTGAATTAACCACGCCAGTTGGCTGCAGCACATTTTTGGGTATGCACTGTGCGAGGCGCGTTAAAGATAGTCCCCAGTATACGATCAACCTGTTCCAGCTCTAAATCACAGGGAAGGCTGAGCACTTCCACGGGTTTCCTTTTGAAGAGTGGAAAAGCAGAAAGCTACAAAAGAAGTAGCGAACTAATCTCTTTTTTTCTGCACTTCTACGACCTTCCTCCTGGAGATGCTTTGTGCCTGCATGTTAATTAATTAACTCTCGTATACCCGTGTGAGCCAGCATTTCGTACCTCCCGTACATACAAAGCAAGGCTATGATAAAGCCACTTGCTCAAAGGTCACACAGGGAGTCTGCAGCAAAATCAATGGCAGACTCTAGAAAACTCAAGTCCCGACTAAAAGAGGCAGAAAAACAGGCAAAATGGGGCTGTTAATTGAGGCGGGATTAACACCTGTAATCAGTGTTGATCAGAGCTGGACCAAACCCAAACCAAAAACTGGTCTGAACAGGTACCTATTTCACTCAAACCAGAACAACCTGAAGTGTTATTTTGTAGTTTTGTTGAAGTCAGACAGGAACCAAACCAAACAATTTACTGAACTAATTCCCTACTCAAAATAGTGAGAACTCCTCCCACAGTGTATCACTAGCAACTGAAGGGGGAGGAGGAACCAGAGAACAAATCTAAATGAAAATGCTCCTAAAAGCTAGGATTTTAGCCCCTGGAAAAGGCAGAGAGATCTTTTCCCACTACGTGATCTTTGCTATTCATTTCTTACAAAAAGAATTGTGCATATGATGATAAGAGGCATCAGTATTTTACAAAGGATACACAGAAACATCATCTTTTACCCACAAGCTATGAATTCCTGCTGCTTTACTATAACCGACCGTCACCGCTTTGCAAAAGACTGGCAGATGGGAGCATCAGCCCAGTGAAGGTCTAAAGTTGGGATTTCTGACTTGCTGAGAAAGGGTTAATTATTAAAAGCATTTTTCTTAAGAATACAAAATAATTTCTTGAAAATAAGAAACTGGAGTCACTTCTGCCAGAACAAGCCCCATTCTCCCTTGTGTTTACCAGACGCAAATGCCACTCATACTTGGTATTCCTCACAGTTGTGAGGAAGGCTGTGGGAGAAGCACTGCAACCAGACCCCAGCCAGATTCTTAAAAGGGAATTTGGCTCCTTTGTTAAATACCAATGACCCTATTTGGGCCAGGATCAACAACTGGATCCCAACTGGAAAGTCCTTTATTTGTGCTTCAGCCAGTGAGTGCCTCCTGCCTGCCCTGCCTGCCCACGGCAGCAGTTGTCCATGCTCATCCCACCACAATGAGCTGCCACGCACCACAAGGACACTTGCTGCCTGCCCAACCCTCCTAGATGTCATTCCTTACTCCTTCCTGCACCTTGCAGCTCCATGTAAGGGCTTTACCGGGTCAGGGAAATTTTCACCTCTCCCAGCCTGCCAGCCCTCACATACCCCTGGGCTCCCCGCATCCTTCAGGGGAGGCTTCATACCCCCATCTGGCTGCTAACCATTTTCTGAGCCCTGTTCAAAGTGTCTGCCCAGGAAAGCTAACTAGCATGGAGAAATTAGCACCACCCATGACGTCTGGGGTGCGCTGCTTGCTGCCTCGCTCACCAGTGAGCTAACTCAAGAGAGCAACTCCTCCGTGGAGCACGGCAGGGAAGAGCAGCCACAAAGCCATAAAGCCCCATGTTGGTATGCGACCCATCCACCACCACCAGCATCCACGCGGCCTCCCAGCCCACGCTGCAGGTCAGGACAAGTTCCACCCATCAGCTGCAATGCTGCACACCTAGTTTATCACCTGTAGGAGACAGAAAAACGGCGTGCCTCAATAATAAAGAATTCACTCTTGCCTAACCACCTGCCCAGAAACCTTCTCAAACAAGGGCCAGCGGTAAGGCAGGAAAATACCAATATCCAGGTGTAAATTCCCACACAGCAGGAGATTCTCCTGCTGGAGGTATGGGAAGGTTTGGCGATGGGCTGTCACTGAGCGTCAGGGATCGTCACCGTGGAGGAGCCCGATGGTGAGGAGCTCCTGCTCACCCTCCAGGGCCAGGCCAGCCCCAGGAGGCAACAACCGTCCTGCCGGAGGAATGTGTCATGTATCATTTAGCTGTCATCTAGATAAGAGCGATTTCCACCACCACCTCAGGACCGTTGTTAAGCGTATCTGACACATCTCAGCTCTTTTCCATTCAAATGCCTCCTCAACCGGTTCAAATATAGAAGCTGCCTTTCATTAGCCCAGCCTATTACTCATTTCAATACCACTCTGGTTAGAAACCTCGCTGTTAATTTGACAAAGCCTCCATCCATTGTGTGCTAACCAACAGACACTTGGCAAACACGAGTTTCCCAAGCTCCTGATACAAATTTCTCCGGCACCCGATAGCGTGTGCTCTTATATCATTGCATGGAAACGTGGAGAGAAAGGGTGAGGCTGTGCACGGATTTAAAGATGCAACAAACACAGAAAACATATTCGCACAAATTTAGGCATAAAAATGAGTTGAACTGCTTTCAATAGGATTTAAAATTGAATTCCGCTATTTGAGAAAAGTATTTCCATTTCTATACAAAACCTAATTGTTGATTGTTCGGCTTTTCCAGGAGCCAAATAATGACGGTCCCTCCACATTTCCTCTACATTTGATCAGAACGGAAAGATATTTTCCACCTTCAGTTATTAACAGTGAATGAAATGACAAAAGGGGAACAACATCTGCAGGCTTCCACAGTTAATCGATTTAACACAACAGGTAGGCAAATTTTAGTTTGGGGGTGCTCTGGTTTCTGGGGTATGGTTTTTTTACTAAATAAACTGCTTCAGCCCATGGGATAGGGGAGAGCAATTCCTCTGTTCGTTAAAACGAGAGTGGAAGTGTATTGCTCCGCCTGCCAGGGTGAAGAAAGAGGTGCATTTTGGACAAAGAAGAGGAAAGACTTAATTCTGATTGATTATCTTTGAGTAATTCTAAACAGTCACAGCATTTATAAATAGGATTTTATCCAACAATGCAGCCTTCCAGAAAAACTTTATGATTTTCAAGAGGCCTGTTCCAAGAACAGTTCTAAACCTGCTTCCCTCCGTAATGCTGTTTGGATAATGAAAGACAAACAATGCATCCGAGCACATCAATATGAAAAATTGCTGAATTGTGTCCAACTTGACAAAATAACATTTATAAACTTCCAAATTGCAAACATCCACAATCTCTTCTGCAGCCACAGGTTAACAGCTTCTTTTGACTGTAATTACTCTGTAAAAACTGAACACAGCTGAATTTGGGGAAAAGACACATTTTCAGCATCTTCCAGCACTGTTAGCAAACGGTGTTCAAGTGTCCTGCGTGGTTTTGCCTTGCGCAATTTGACAAATGTTTGCAAATGGACTATCCCCAGCAAAGCAATCCTTGCAGACGGTCTCCACCTGGCAGGGTGGATTTTCTAGGCTGGATTTTCTGGACGGAAATTTTCTAGGCCACCAGAACAATGTCAGAGTTGGGAGGTCTACATAAATCAAGTCTTCGGTTCTTTCCATCAAACTTTTCCTCTTTCTTAACGACTTCTTTTGAAAGCACCGCTAGGAACTCTTTAATCACAGAACTGCGGTACAACTGATGTCATCCCTTTTTTTAAATTCACGTGTGTGAGGCTGTGCATATGAAGGCTGCTCAGGAGAGACTGTTCTAGCAAGAGGCAGAACGGCTGATCCAACTCTCAGCCCTCTGGAACAGAGCTCACAGCCAGACCCCACGTCCCAGCAGGTACAGGTATTTTTTTCTTTGGGAAGTTCTAGCCTTACCGAGGTAACCTCCCCTGACCCAAGGATATTTCCCTGGCTCTCCCGGTTGTTTTTTTTTTTTTGCATGTGCCCCTTGATGTTGCCTCTAGCTGAAAAGCCGACCCACAAAATGAATTTTCGCCAAGGTCATGCGCTCCTTACAATGCCTTTATTTGCCAGTTAGTGAGGTATTTAAAAAAAAATGAAAACTTCCTTATTGTGAAAGGAGCTAATTTCCCATTTTAATGTAATAGAGAACAAGAGGAGATGCAACTAGAAATCTGATCACAGGTTCATGGCTAAACCACAAGCCTAGCAGCTTTCTTTTGTGCCTTGAAGGTCCCAAGCACTCTCTCATTGCAAAGACAATATGTGGCACATCCAAATGCAAATCTATTCCTCTCTTTATTTCTATATTCAGCTCCCTGGCTGATTAAAGGGAGGCATGTGTGTGCATTCAATAGGTCCTCCTGCTTCTTTAAATAAGTTTAATAATACCCTTTTTATTTATGGGAGCCCAAAGTACAAAGGATGCAACGCAGGAGCTCTGCAAGAGCAGAAAAGAAAAGCAAAGCAAAGCAAACTAGCTGGAGATACAGACTGGCGAGGGCTCAGTAATTCAATACTCTTGATTCTATAGAGACCAACTGCTTTTACTATGCACCGATTCTCAGAGGAGGAAAAAAGCCCCACAAATATGAACTTGCAAAGGAAAAGAATCTGTACATCTCTTGTGTAAGAGCAGAATTCGCTAAAAAGGCAGTTTAAAACCAGGGCAGCCTACCAAACATTTCAGACCTGCCTTCAAATAGTTTTCCTCTGGCAACTCCGAACAACTAACGTCTCGCCACATTAAAAAGTTGATTTAAAAAACTAAAAAAAAAGGGGGGAGGGGGGACAATGAAAAAGAAAGCCCCTAAAAGAAAGCATTCGGCTAAAAGGCTGGGGATCGCTGCTCCAGCTGGGAGAACAGCTCCGCTTCACCCGCTTTTGTGGCTCCCGCATGGGCGAAGCCGTACCCCGCCGCCCAAGCATCACCGCCTCGGTGCCCCTCGCGGCGGGG
>VXBO01011432.1:0-24586 GCA_013400135.1 Rhinoptilus africanus
TTGCTCCTAGCCCAGGTTCCCAAGATCTTTATGGCATGTGTATCTCATTAGACAAAATGGGAGTCCAGTGTCTCAACACATCTCTGGATGTTTTTTTGTAAACTGCCACTGGGCCACTTTCTGTAGAGGTCTTTTTATAAAGAAGCCACAGTTTTTATGATCTCAGAATGCAGCTGGTGCCTCTCAGTTAGGTGTGTTTTCATCTTTAATACAGTTAGATCTGCCCCTCCTTTTTCTATGTCAGAATCACGAATGGAAGACGTGGCAGCATTCCANATCAAGAATGGAAGACGTGGCAGCATTCCAGAAATCTGTTAAAACAACAGAGAAGGCAGGCATCTCCCAGACCTCTGCACTGGAGAGCTCCCAAATTACTTAAGTAAATTAAGTATTGATCGCTTTTCATGCATACTTTTTTGTTAGTGTGAATAGATGGCTAGGATAGAGAATTAGGATTGCAGTTTACCTGCTGATTAAACCAGATTGTTTAAATAACGATTTACTGGAGAGAGAGAACCAAGTCTTTACACAACCTTGTAACTTTTGAGGTTGAAGGGGAATGGCAAGGGGAGGGGAATGGGAAATCCACTGCATTTATTTAGCGTGTAGGGATTAGATTTTTTTGGAAGAAACTAAGTATTGCCAAATATCCAACAAGCCAATTGTCTCTCCTTAACAGAGAAGGGTATTGACACACACAGTGATACTTTTCTTCAGCTGCTGGTGTAGTGAAACAAACCAAAACGCTGAGATTTAACTTAAATCAATGGAAAAAAATTCTGTTGTCAATTATTTCCTCCTTAAATCACTAGTCCAGACACATCAGAGCATTTTTCAGACCTGACCATACAGGAAAAAAAGCCATAATCTACATGGACATCACTGTGGTTTTCTGCACACATTTCCATTTTGGTTTCTGTATGGGACTTAGAGACAGCAAATGCATGGAGAACACTAAAGACACATGCAGGATTTGACATAATGGGAGGAAAACCTAGAGGCTGAGCAAGGCACAAAACTTGCAAAAATTGTGAGACCTTGAAAAGTTATGGTGTGTTCAATGCCAGACTAATTACAGAAACCAAGATCATTAATCACTACAAGCCACATACTGTATTCACCTCAACTTCTGTGGCTGGACCATCCCCTCCTTGTGCGTTATATGGGCCAGAATTCAGCTTTAAGAGTCCCTGTTGACCTCTGACAACTCATAGGTAACCATAATGTCACAACAACTTACGCACATTAAAAATGGAGATTATGTTCAGGTGGTCAGCTTCACCCTCAAGTACCACACAGCTGAAGCTGAGGTGGCACAAGCTTGTTAGGTTTCAGCAGACTGACACAAAGCCTTTCAAGACACACATCATTATTGTGAACTGACAGTCATCTACCAAGGCTGGCCAAAACTAATTTGTGGGAAAGGTGATAGTTTCTCTGCCAGCTTGTACAGCAAGTACAAGTCATCCAGAAGGCTCGGAGTTAGTTGACAAAGCTAATTAAAATGTGCTGCGTGCATCACCAGGCAGCATGATTCACTACCATCTATTCAAAGCCTTTCCTCCAGCAAATGATAAAAAGTGCACGATTGCAGTATGCGTGCCTGTCAGTGCTCTCCAATTGGTTCTTCAAAGTATTTGTAGTGCCAAGCAGACAACATTCTTACTAGACCACTGATGATAATTGATCTGTTAGGATGCAAACTAGCTAATTAGGTTTTTTCCTGGATCTAACCTCCAATGTGATTTTCCACAGCCTTTCATGCTTCTGAATTTACTTGCCTTTTCCTATTTATTTATCTCCTACCACCAGAGAGGGACTAATCAGTGCTTTAAGAACATGGAGTTCATTAAAGATGTCTAAAATTAAGAATCTTTGTCCATTAATTGCTTAGAAATTGTCCACACTGATTTTCAAGGTGTCTGGGTGCACATGGTGAATTATTCTATACTATGTTGCTTGTCCTCTTTAAAGAGTGGTTTAGGTTATTTACACAGGTTATAAACACAACAATCAAATATGCAGTTTGAAATGTAGGAAACTGCATGAATCATATATCTTTATTCTCTATCCATGATGGGATGATTTATGTCACCAAGCAACTGAAGAAACGGAAATTTTATAATCAAGGGAGGTACTTTGAAACCAGCTTTTCATGAATTTTCAAGTTCACAGTCCTCTCTTTTTCCAATTAGCTTATCTCAGTATGGCTAGAATATACACTGACAAAAAAAAAAAAAAAAAAAGGAGATAACCCCACCAACTGAAAACCTTTTTTTTTTTTTTTTTTAATTTCAACATTTCAATTTCCTACATTTTCCATTATATCTTTGGCTCTCAAAGCTTAGTGTAAAAAACCTGAAAGCAGATGACTAGGGCTATGCACATCAACACATTGAAATATGTCTTCTCTGATTTCAGTTTTGTCTCTTCATTACATTCAGTTCTAGTTGTAAGAAACATTATTTGTATTTTTTATTTTATTAAGAAAGAAGGACTTTTCCTTCTTTGATAAGGAATTCCTCCAAAAAATTAAAAGTTCCAGCACGCTGCATTCTGGGAACAATGCCAGCGACAGACTGGAGAATCTAGGGTAGCTTTCAGTATTTCTTCACTCCCATATGGACACACTTCAAAACAGAAGCAGAGGTGTGCAATTTATAGTCACGGTATAGGCTCATTCCCCCTCATTGAAGTGACATGCAGAACTTGGTCACTGAAGGCAGCACATGCACCACCCACGCCTCTGCTGTGTTTCCTGGCTTTATTCAGACATCTGTCAGTGATTATTAGCCACAATGACTGTAATGAGCTAGATATAATTTCTATTTAAAGGGTGCTAAGTACCAGTAGATTTTTGGTTCAGATTACACGCACAGGCTTACTGGGTGAAAAATATCTGTCATCAGTCCAGGTTTATGAGAGGAGCTGTTGAGTGTCTTCTCCCAGCAGTGCTGCAGGACTAAGACTATCTGTCTTAGCAACGTGGGCAGCATTTCTCACAAACAGGACACAAAACAGGATGCAGCAGCCTCCAGCATCGTGCATCCCTTATCTCCTGCCATGCCACAGCTTGCTTGTGAAGGATATGCCTAGGAAATCTGTGGGACTCAGCCATCATCTATCGCATGCCAAAAGTACTCCTGTGAAATGCTGGCGGTAATTTCACCTCCTGCGGGAGCCTTGATTTCATAGCTGGACCCAGAGGGAGGGAGAAGTGGCTAGCCTGGTCTCTGATCAGAGCATGAGGCAGACCAGAATGATTCAAAACTGCCCTCAGGCCACCAGCCAGACTCTGACGTTTGCATCTGACAGACATCTCTTGGTTGTTGCCTGTGGCTTTGCCTTTGCTGCTTTTTAGCTGACTGTGCAGAGCTTTGCCTTCCAGCCACACTCTGCACCCTCAACAACACCTGCAAGAAAGGCCATCAGCATGAAGGGTTCAGCGTTCAGACTTTCTCTCCTGACCCTAAGCGTGTCAGAAAACAACATGCAGTAATGTGTATTTTCTGAACCCTTTCTTTTTCTTTATCATGGCTTCTACTAACAGCTACTGACAGAGCGCATAAATTGTACAGTGCCTGCATAGCCTGCCCGTGCCCTCTGCCGTGGGCTGCCGGGCAGTGGCCGGGAGGTCGGGACACTGCTTCAACTCGAGAGGCAGAGCAAACCACAGGCTTGTTCTCCCAAAAGCTGCACAGCGTGTGCGAGAGGAGGGCTTTTTTGTTACACCCAGAGTTTGTGCATAGAATTTATCCTCCCAGAGTTATAATTATAGCTCTTTGAAGCCATCCTATTTGCTCTGCTAAACCCTGCAGCATAGCCTATCTGCAGCAGATTTATCAGATACTGCTATTATTATTATAATGCATTTTAATTTCTTTCACTGAAGTTGTAGGGAGAATAGCACTCTTGGGACGAGCTATCCAAGCTGCTCCATGAGTCACCCTCAGCAGAGAGACAGAACATTTGTAGCTGCAATATCTCTTTCTTCAGAAAAAAAAAAAATCAGCTTTTCTGGTCCATGAGCAAAACATTTCCGTGCCTGCTTCAGATGTGCAATGAGCTACATGGATGATGTGTTGTGCTAATTTTTCTATGACTGATAATGGCTTAGGTTAAGCGGAAACCCTTCTAAGAAAAGATGTGGAGGCCTCAAAAAACATGGCAAGAATAATACAGTCCAAGAATATAAACACATGATCTGGACTTCAAAACACTCATAAGAAATGAATAGTTGTCAGCTAGCAAGACAATCCTTCCTTAATGTTTCCCGTGATTCTTCTGGGAGAAACAAGCATAATATAATAATAAACTCCCTTTATGATCCTTAAAGATTGGCAAAGGCAAGGTTCTTAGCAGGAGATTTAAGGGCCGCTGGAGAACTGTGTATAGAAAGCATCTCCCATCGCATACTTTTCAATATGAAGAAGGCCTGGCCTCATCCCTGTTGAAGCCACAGCAGAGAGCTTTCTCATGGTATTTCCTATCCAGCTCCCCTGCTACCAGACCTCTGCAGTTCACCTGGGCCTCTCAGCCCAGAGCTGGCATCAGGTCCATCTCCAGGGACAAGATGGTAACAATACCTTTCACCAACTGAAGTCAAGGTGTCTTTCACCTCCTGTTCTCAATGCCGGGAAAATGAGGATTGGGTTCAAAGTCAGCAGAGAGCAATGGGAACTATTTCATTGAATCAGCCAACTTATTCCATGTATTAAAGATCTGTACAGTGACATTTTCACTCCAACTTTCCAGGAATAATGCAAAAGCCATGCTGCCAGAACAATGGGGGAAGGATCAGAAAAACGCCATTACAGCAAATCAAGTAGTGTATGTAAGAGTTTCACTTATATACCTTTCCATCTGGAGAGCCTGTGTTTGATTACCAGCTCACCAATCTGGTATTCCTGTGTGTATGAGTTGCACACTGCACGAAGTTTTCTGAAGTATCAGGCATGAATCTAGTTCAGATCCCACTACCAACAAGATTAAGAAACAGACGCAGGCCAGCCCCATTTCTGTGGAAAACGTTACTCAGGGGTGTTCCTTTGAAACTGGATTTATTCAGCAAATTAGGCAGATTGGTCCTTTGCAAGTAGATTCAATCATGTGTAAGTACAAGAAGGCAGGGAAACTACAAGAGGTGGCCAATGACCAGCAGGTACGTCCTGTTTGCACCTTTCCTGACCAGCAACATGTGGCTGTAATACCATGAGAGCTCAGCTTGATTTGGTCCTGGCATAAGCGACAGGAAGTGCCACCTCTGAACTAGGAAACCCAGTCTTGCCTGTTTTGAGTATCCAGAGTCAGCAGTGTCTTTCAGAGATGAGAAAAAGCACTCTTCCTGCCTCTCACACATTCTCGCAGCTTAATGCATTCGACCTGGTTTGGCCAGCCCCCAAGGAATTAACTTCTGCCACTTGTAATTACACAATGTTAAAGCATCCAGCAAGGATACCTCGGGTCCCACAGGCACTGGGCTTGAAAGTTCTTTCCTGTTATCCTCCCTGCCTATTAACCTTAAGACATTTATCAAACCTATGCCTGCATCACTTCATAACTCAAGGTGCCTAGTCAGTGCTGCTGATATCTGATTTTGCCCAACAAATGCAATACTTGGCAGCGATGTGTGTTGCCTGCCAAGTCACTAAGCAGTTGTGGCAGGTGCTTGCAAGTCGAAGCAACAGAGATGTAGTCCAGTGAGGGCTGATGCTTTCCAAACAGAGTATCTGCACAGATTTCTGGGTAGCAAGTTGTTGTTATGAACACATACTGCTTGCATCCATTTCTTCTTCATTTAGAGAAAGTAGAGGCTGATCAGCAAATGCAGCGTGTCATTCAGCAGGGATGGGTTGGCAAGAAAACTATGTCACAGGACAGGACACAATAGAAAGCATTGTAAGGCATTCCTCAAGGGAACAGCTTGGCAGAATGCATAAAGTTTAACATGTCTATAAATACAAAAAGGATCTTTTTTCTTATGCAGTGGAGAGAAGAGGAATATCCTAAAGAAAGATTTTGAGGAAGGAGACTGCAAAATGTTCACAGTGGGCCCCCTTGAACTGATCATACCAACTCTGGAGAAATGTTGTGTTTTCTATCCAAGGACTGCTTACTGACTTCCTTATTCAACACAATAGTGCCACTTCAAACCAGCAAGGACTTGCTTTCAGTGCTCAGCAACTGCACAGTTAAAACTTTAAAGGCAGATTCTGAACTTTCCCTGATGGATGCTATCAGCAAAGCCATTTGAAAAGACTTCAGATGGGATTTATACACACTAACGTATGTAAAGAAGTAAGTTGAAAAATCCCTCTCCTCCCTGCACCCTCAAAGAGCAGCTCTGCATTCATCACACATTTTGACCATCTTATTGGTATTTCTTTTCCTGGGATCCACCAGGAAAGAGTTAGACTTTTTCATTGCAACGTACATCTATTGCCTGGCAAAGGCATTGGGAGTCTTGGAAAACCGAATCTTTATATTTCAGTAACAGAGAAAAGCTAACCTGAAAGATTCTAAGGCCTTATATCTATAACTAACAGATACAATTTTATCTGTTCAAGTTCAGACTTTGGGTTAAATCGTACTGCTTCTCTCCACAAGTGTGTTTCCTGGGTTGTATCCTTCCCATTTTGAATCTTTTACAGATAGCCCCAGAGCATATGTGGGAAGCCGTGAGAGTCTTGCAAGTCAACTCTACTAAATATTTATAGGCTGTAGTGTTCGTATGGATGATGCAGCCTCCCTAGGGCTGAGGACTGGATGACTTAAAGGCTGTGGATGGTGCTCCTGTGGGAGCTGCACTACTTTGATGCAGACGAAGGATGCAGACAATGTGTGTTTTATTTCCAGCTCTGCCAAAGACCCTTTGCAACATTTATCAGAGACGACTTCCACCTCTTTGTTTCCCTTTTTTTTTGCCCTGGAGTTAAGGAAAGGTATGTTCTTTTATACCCAGACTCCTCAGCAGCTAGGAGAGGTATAGCTGCACTAGCAGGAACAATGCAATAGCAGGTTTTCAAGTATCCCCCCGAGCAAACAGCTTGCTGGGAACACTTTTGTCTCTAGGCTGCCTGCATGACAGCTTGTAGTGATAACAGCAAAGACAAATTTCTTCAGGTTAGTGGTGCTCATATCACAGCCATCCTGACCATGAATTCATCCCAGTGCAACACCAGCCAGCATATAGCTTTGCAGATTAGACTTTAGACCTCTAGCAGTAGCAAATAGCTCTAGCCAGTATGGCAGGCTAAAAGTGCCCAAGGCTGTCAGCATAGCTGTGTTTCCACATCTGCATGCTGAAGAAGGGAGCTCTTATCTTGGAGCTGTCTGCTTCTGTGACCACTCCACTACAAATTCTGTTTAACAGTCTTTTCTCTACAGTAGAGAAAATCATCAGGGCAGAGAAGGAGATCTGGGAAGCCATATTTGTAAATAAAGGCCGTTTATAAAAATGATCAGAAGAGACTGTCTGAAACTCAAGGGAAACTTTAACAGAAAACAGATTTCTCTACATAAACCCAAAGAAAAACATATTAACCACATACACACTGACCCCTCCACATGCATCTATGTAAATTTCGTTTTGCTCTATGCATACATGTTTTATACATATATATTTGTGTGCGTGAGTATGTGAGTATGTGCCTGCATAGTTATAACATTTTTAGAACTGCATACAAAATACAAAGAGTCAGAAAATCAAGAAAGATCCATCCGGATGCTGGCAAACTGAGATAATAGCACTCTGAAACCTGCTTAAGCCCATATCTATGCACCATATCTGTTTCTACCAACGTACAGCATTAGAACATATGCATGGCTGCTTTGAAGTAATGCAACAAAATTCCATCAGCCCCTAAATAAAACAAGCATTATAGCCAGACTAAAGGTGATATAGTACACACCTTATCTCCCTTGAGCACTTCAAAATAACATGCAAACAGCACCACTATGCTTCTAATGGTTGGGAAAGAAGTGCTACCCTGCTAATTTCTGATAGGGTTTCAATAATTTCTGCTCTTTAAGCAAAGATTTTACCTATGTTGACATAGATAAATTTGCATAGAAAGAAAAAGATGTAGAACTCCCTTAGAGGGGGCATATATGATAATAAAATTAAAAGTTTTGCACCACCAGTACAAGTGTACTTGCACCACATTTCTAGTGTAAGGAACTAATCATAACGTATATCTTTCCAGTCTTTGGATGTAAAGTGTACAGTTCATCTAAAACTGAATGACTAGTTAAGAGAATGTCCTGTTTCACTGATTTGATCCTCCATAGTCAGGAAAGCTTTCAACCTTCCTTTTATATGGGTGAGAGCAATGTCATCTTGTGGCAGTGAGTGCCAATGGTTCATTATCTGCTGGGTAAGAAAGATTTCCTTCTAGCTTCACTGGTGTCCTCTCACAAGGTGAGCAAGATTGAGCAGAAGTCCTGAAATATCTTATGATGATCTACTTCACTGAGGGTTATCCTGTCATGGCTCTCCACCTCTTGCCTAGCTCAGAACGGTATATTCAACCTCTACATACTGACGTGTCCCCAGGTCTGATTATTTTTGTTGCCTGTTTCCATCCCCCCTCCATTTCAAACAGACCCAAGTGTAATGTTCAGGGCAAGGTTTTCCTTTTGTTTGATATAATGGCATTATCTGTCTTTCAGCATAGTTTTACATTTCATTCTGGTCCTTTCCTGCTTCAGTACTTCAATTCTCAATTTCTGGATTGTCATACTTACTCATTACTGCACTGTGAGCTGTTGCAGTGACAGCCATTCAGTGCCAATGAACTTGGAGGGAAGATAATCCCCTCCCTTTCCTACATCTTTCCACAATCTTGTCATATATGGCATTGTTTCTCTTCTCAGTAAGGCCTGATTTGGCTTGTACTCTAAAGGAGGGGAAAAGAAAAATGGAGGAAGACTTTAAGTTAATTTAAAAAAAAAAAAGAAGTCATGTCTGTGTGGTAGAATAATGTCCTCAGAACATCCTTATTTTTGCAGTAATTTTTTATTTTATTACATCTAAGCCGAGAATTCAGGAATATTTTTTAAAATGGGAAGGCAATTATGATGTACTTTATTAGACATATAAAAGGTAATACAATTGGCATGCAATAAGACAGCTGATCTCGTAAAGCACCAAACTGTTAACCATTGTGGCATTCAGAGGAGCCACAGGCAAACCAGAGAAAATAATCTTCATTCAAGGATAAGATAACTAAAAAAGTTGCTGCTCTGGAGAAAGAAATATTCTGTTAGATGTGTACTATACCAATACAGTTATATGTGGCTTATTTTCAGTGCATATATGCACTCTCTGACCTGGTGCAAAACAGGAAAACTAGAAAAGTCTATCTAAGTGTTTTAAAACATGCAACCTTCCCAGGCACAGATTTAACTGCAAGGAAGGGGTGAGGGATGGTTTTGAACATGAAAAGGACTTAACAAGTGCTAGTTAATTTGCCCCATCAGCACTCCTGACTCAGCATGCACACTGTCAACTTTCAACCTACTCAGGTTTGTGTCGTCTTCATGGCTTTCCATGTTCATTTAGGCAAGGGTCATGCGCTACTCTTAATTGCACTGTTGACTTCAGATATTCAAATTTATGTTGCAAGGGCATGAGCATGTGACTTGAATTTCAGCTCCAGACAAGTATAACGATTTTGCAACAGCTGGCTGGGGGGAACAGTAATGAAAGTTTCTCTAAGGTACTGTAATGAGAAAAATTTCCCTGAACTGGCGCCTACTGTGTACTGGACTCACACAGTCCTCATTCATTTGTTGCAATCAGCACTCTGCTTTCAGCACAGACCAGTTAGAAGGTACGAGGAGGTCACCAGAAGCAACGCTTGGAAGCAGCCAACTGGAAATGTGTTTCCCAGTGGGACTCTTACTGACATTACCAAGTGTAAGATTCAGGTTACTTTCTGTGATTAAGCCTTCACACAAACTTATTTTAATAGTCTGAAATCAAGAACTGAAACCCAGCTACTTAATGGCAAGCATGAGTTGGCCTATTCAAGTCTCACATGGGACCATTGTCCCATTTCATCACATAGATTTCATTAGAAAATGAAAACAAATTACAGAAGAGCAGACCTGAAAATCTAAGAAACTCCAGCCAGAGGAGGAGGTTGATGTCATAGGGAACATCTTCTGCCTAGAGCAAGGGCTGAGCCTGCAGTGTCTTGCGTGGCCAGTGCAGCCTAAGGAATGTGAATGGTCCTTTCAGGCACCCCTCTGTGCTTCCTGCATGGATGACGCCTGCATGATGTGTGTGGACTTCCCTCCCCTTTAAGGCAGGTCATACGGTGGGTTAACAAGGCTGAGGATCCACAGCAATAGATAGCAACAGAGCAGCAACAGCTTCTCAGCCCAGCCTGGGGTTTCTGCTCTGGACTCACCTGGACTGTTGAGCATGATGGCTCTGGTAAGCACCTTGCTGTTTTCCCAGCAGATCAGTGCCCTTCCACATAAAATATTTACAGTTCAAGGCCATCAAAAGTGATAAAGTAATGAAAATACCAGAAAAGTCTGTCCATTTGTATTTTTTAAAAAATGTGAACACCTTGAGGGGTGACCTTTGTAAATAGATTAGACACTGCAAGGTTCAGTGAAGTGATGCCTTAATATCTTTAAATCTCTGCGTCCAGATCTTTACATCCCTGTCACAAAGTCAGTCAATGTTTTGTACAACAGCTCTCCAGCTGACATTGCTATTTTAACACTGGCCCTGTCTTATATTTCCCTTCCTTCATTTGTTTTGCTCTGTAATAGCATGGTTGTTTAATTAGCCAACAAATGCTCTGCTTCTCTGCATAACCCTTCGTGCTTCCACAAGCATTCAAGGCTGTTTGGCTGCTTGTCTGCTGCAACCACACCACAGTTTATGTGTACAATCCATTTATGAGGTCTGTGCTCTCAGGACCTGACAACACAGGGAATTTATTGTCAAATAAGCTCAGGTGTGAATTTAATGTGCCATCATTATTCTTCCCTAACTCTTCGTGTGGGTTATCTAATTTCACAGAAAAATGCCTTTGAGCTGTTCAACTTAATCCACTTTGGAGGAGTGCAAATAGAGCATTGTAACAGCAATGTTTACATAAATAGCTGGTGCTCAATAGCTTTTTTGCACTTTCACTGCAAGCCAAACCATTACTTAGCATGTGCAGTCTGGAAACCTTCTCACCTAATCCCAGCTCTAAACAAACATGATGAGTTTTGTGACCTATAATACAACGTGCTAGCTGACTGTCAACATAGAGGAGGCCTGTCTGGATTATTCAGTGGTTTGAATTGAAAGAGGAATACCTATCCAAGATTAACTCCCTAATGCTCTGCCCTTTACTCTAGACTGTTAAACTGATACCTGGCTCACTTAGGACAAGGACCATTTCATTTGATTGCACTTCTGATCTGGAATAGACAGTCTAGAGTATCAAGAGAGGAAGACATATACTGAACAACTGCAAGCTAAGCAAACGATTTATCTGATTTTACATCCAGGGCATTCATCGTCATGACATTCTGCTAAGCTTGCATCACATAAAAATTTTCTCAGTCTGCATTAGTGGAAAAATCATGTTTATTTGTAGGGTTCACAAACACCTGTGAACAGTGGGGTAATCTAGGACAGCTGCCCTCACTTACTGTGCAAGTATTTGTTCCTTTAGGTTTAATTGCTGGTTTTCACTGCCTCCTGTTCTGTTTTAATCACAGCTTTATTATTCAATGACAGCATAGTCTGAATATATGATGCGTGCATCTGAGGTATGTTGTTGCAGTTTTTTTAGCAGCCACATTCACTAAAATATTCAGGTTTGTAAGAGCAGATGGTGTTTTTGAGGCAGAGTTTTTTAAGTTAGGACAGGTTTGGCAGTCCCAGCACTGTCCACAACACCTCATTAGCATGTTCCACTTGTTGCTATCCCATTCCTTCTCATGCAGATGCCAGATCAGGCCTGATGTGTGATCAGCCTTTTCATTTGCAAAGCTCTGCAGCTGAGACTTATCAGTATCAGCTCTGCTTTTCTTTAATTTTCTATACATCTCCTAAGTATTCAAATTCTGTCTACCAGCACCCAAGAGCTTCTGACCAAGCTGTGCTACCAGAGTTATGTTCATACTTATGGCAAGACTGTTTTTTTTCTTTTTACTGCTACTGTTCCTAATCTATTCCACATATACCATTACGGTTATTTTCATCAGATTAATAAAATGTACTTTTCAAAAATACAAAATCTTAAATGAGATAGAACAGACTAATTACGAACCAGAACTCTTCCTCTACATCACTGCTGGTTTTGAAACTTTTCCATCACCATTTCTGTAATTGCATATGATGCCAAGACTCAAAACGTTGAAGGCTCATCAATCATTTTTTAGTACAGAACACTTCAGGAGACCAGCTGCTAATGACTCTGCATGTACTTCTCACAGCATGGTAAAATGAACCAATGACTAATTCAATATATCAGATTTCAAAATCTGCACTTCTTTTCTGTCATCAAATTTGCAAGACAGAAAGACCAAATCCAGCTCAAGAGTGTTGTTTGTAGCATGAAGTATTGCAAACAAAAATACTATATATATTTTCTTGTCATACTAGCCTCCATGAAGTGTAGGGGGCTACTGCTTAAAAAGGCAGTTTTGTGAACACTTGCTGTAAGGTGCAGTACCTACAGGTAGGAATGGTCCATTGCCACCACCAGGACCGGTGTCAGTGCACTGTAGCATTGAACATAGTGTCATTGCAGTGAGCAACTGTAATATTTCCTGGACTATCCCTATGTAAGGCTCCAGTTATACTTACTTTTTTTGTTTGAAACAGCAGTACAGTTATGAAGATAAATGCTCTGTAATTTCCACTTTCTGACTATTGGTTCAGTATGCAGAGTGGGTTTGTGTATTCCTTTCAGAGGAAAACTATTCAAAATATCTGCTCTGGATTATAGCAAATATAGTCCAGGCCTTAACAGGGACATAAGGGTTTGCACCAATGACTTTTGCTTAAGACTGCTTTGATTTTCATGAGTCTAGACGTTGAATTCAGGGGGCTAGACTAAACCCAGCTTGAAATAGAACCTGAACTGCATACAGGGTAGTTGTAATGATTGCAGCATCAAATGTTTCAATCTTTTGGACTGCACTTTTTTGGACAAATTATTTGCTGATGTGGCCAGAGTCCATAAACTCCAACAGGATCAATCTTTGTACCCTCTGTCCTGACAATGGTCCTTCAAACTCAAGAAAAAGGGCAGGAATTGCAAAAGATAGCACTTTTTGAAGATACCCACCCATTGGGCACCTCGTGGAGGGAAGGACAACTGCCCTTCCTGCATGAAATGAATGAGTGTAGAATTAATCTGACTAGATTATCCGAGACTCAGTGTGGGAGAGAAGCTTGACAATTGATTCCCCCATAGGAACAGCATTGCTCAGTTCCTCATTTATGAGACCAAAAAAAACCCAAGCAGGGGATGCAAACAAAACCTCCAGGTAAAATTATGTCCTTCTATGGAAAGATGGTATTTATGGCCTCAATTATGGATGCCTTTAATGAAAATTGAGCAATATTCATTACTAATATGATGCTCTATATTTGGACCAAAGTTTCCAAAACTGCAGGCACTGCTGCAGAAAATTTATTCAGTCTTTCCTAAAGTTCTGAGTAATCTTGAAATATCTGAAATCAAGTAGATAGTTTTTGGAGATTTATTTTAGAGGTCTGTATAATTTCCATGTAATTATCCGTCACTGAGAGGAAGAGAGGACATGTAACCATGCATTATGAAAGTACAGGATGAGCCCAGGATAGCTACATCTCCTAACTGCCAGTCCAAGTGCCAGTTTATAATAGTTCACAAATTTGCTTCACCCAGCCTCCATATTCTACAGAAAAACCACTACAGAAATACTTGATGACCATTGCTTCATTCACAGTCTTTCTCATAGCACCTTTACTGCTGTAGGGAAACAAAAACACTGAAACTGACAGGTGCAACAGAGATCTCCCTACAACATGTACACAACTGTCTCAAGCCATCTGACATTCATGCTTCCAGCTGCTCTGGCTGTTTTCTGGTGGCTTCTGAAAACTGCAGCATCAGAAAATATGAACACTCTTTTAAAGGATGCTGCATTATTCTTCCACTTTGTGTTATCATTTACAAGAGAAAGAACACACACATAGATTACAATGCTCTACTTGTAGAGAACTGATCAGCATTTAATGCTATTGGTTCTGTTTATTATGATGATTGATAGAAAATCCATGTTGTATCATGTGGAAAAAACACTTGGCAGAGAAAATAATTTCATTTTTATATGTATCTTAAAGACCCATGTTGTGCTTCTAGGTTTTAATATGAGATTTAACAATTTTGAAAAAATATGTTGTCTAAAAATCAAACAGGTCATTGTGGTATCAGTAACTCCACCATAATTATCCTAAGGCACAACATTTTATCCCTTTTCTGATTCTTTTGCATTATTATTCTGACTAGCTTCAACTATTCAAATAGACTCAGTGTCTTAAAAGGCAGACTGTGTTTTGATGTGTAAGACATTTTTCCAGGACTCAGAATATCTGCTTCTAGGTGTTAAGTGGTACTGGCTACTCATTTCACTCCTCTTTGTACTTCCAGAACTTTGCTGTCTTGCCTAGTAAGACTTCAAGTACTTTGAGACAGATACTTCCTCTTATAAATCTGGACAGCATGCAGACAACTGTACAGAAATACAATGGAACTAACTCACTTTCAGAGGCTCTGCTGAGGACTTTAAGGTGTTGCTCTAACAGAAAACAAACAATGACTCATGTCAGCTCTGAAAGCAGCTAAATGTTTTCCCTTTAACAGAGAACACAATACCCAGTTCATAGCCTGGATTGTTCCTGAAGGCTCTAAACCAGCCTTTCAGTGGCATCCAAATATTTGTGGTTCATCTACAAATATTAAATGGATTTCATGTTCTTTGTAGCTTCCCAAAGATGCTGAAGCACGGATTCTTTCAACATTTTACATTTATACTGAAATGGACTTTCACTACTAATACAGCTTCACTGACTATTTCTTTGTGGGTTTTGCATCTGCAACTGAGATACAATTCCGACTTCTGTCTTTAAAGAGCTGTTCCAAAAGGTTAGCCTGACAGTGATCAGTAAAATGCTTTTCTTCTGTAACAACTGTAATTCATGGGAGGAAGAATCCCTTGTGCTTCAAGACTATGATGGATGAAGAACAGGTAGCATTACAGAGGAAGTAAAATTTTACACCGTTGTTCTAGCAAACCCTGTATATATCCTCATTTGTATTTTTAGCCATTTAACAATTAACCTTCTAAAACAGGTTGAACAGACAGATCAGAATGAACATGTTCAGATTAAAGACACGTGTTTTTAGTACAGAATAACAGTGAGATGGGAGAACTGAATCATGTACCAAAACTAACCTGCTTGAGGAGATGTAGCTGCAGGTCACTCTTGCTTCTTACACAGAGCTTTTTGCTTGTGTCTCAAGCAGTTGCAAAGAGGAGGTGCCATCAGCATCCCCTTCCCCTTTCATTTTCCAGCTACACAGGGAGCTGAAGCTCATAGGTGTGAAACCAGCCACCCAAGGTTACCTGGTGGAGAACCCATGTCTTGTGTTCCAGCCCACTGGGACATGCCACCCTCTTTCAAACAGAGCAGTAAGCTAGGATCACTGTAATTCCTCTGCTTCCAGCATCCATCAGACAACGTTACAAGGAACGAAGGCAAAGGCTGGGCAAGGTTATTCACTTAAAAATGCAATAACTTCTAAGAAATAAGTGCACTGGATTAAATTCTTTGGCTCTATTACACATATAAATCATTACAGAAGCCCAGACATGTTAAAGAAACTCAGTAGCTCAGAAAACTGCGTGCTCTTAACAGTAACTGATTTTTTGTCTATTGATATTTGGAATTAGCTTTAGACAGCAGAGCAACTAAAGGGGAAATCTCAATGCAATGGATATTGTACATTTTTATGTACTTCACATGGCCTATAATTTCTTACTACCAGAGCCTTTCCTCTGTTTATAGTGTCCTCCTCCACTGGCTAGCTGCTGTGGCAGTGCTGTGAGGGTCATCGAAGAGCTTATCATTGTGCAATGGGACCTACTTTCTCTCCTCCCAGGAAGACAACGTGCTTGTTCATGCTCTGATTTGCTATTCGTTTTGGGAGTCCTTTGTGTACGCACACTCAACAGAGGCCAAATTGTTATTCTGTTCAACTGCACAGTTTCAGGAAGCAGCTTTTTTGAAACTCTCCAGTGCACTTTTACATGTAACCTTCAGCCATCCCATAAACTTGCTGGACCCAAGAGCTTCACTGTTTGGAGTGGGAGCAGACATTATGTAGCATTTTCTGAAAGAGAGAGTCAATTCAGACATACGAGATCTGATTTCCAAAGGAGATTCTCATCCCAAAATTCTTTTCAAGATTTAAGTATTTCCCAGTGCTGCCCATGCTGTTCCCAGGAAATTACCACAGTGATTCCAGATGAGCGCTGCCCATGCTGTTCCCAGGAACTTACCACAATGATTCCAGATGACTCCCAAAGGGGACCCATTCAAGTCCTAAGTGACATTTTGAGCATGGGTTTATGGCTGTGTTATGTCTGACTGACAGACCCATGTTCAAAAGAGCCTGCCCTTTGCATTGCGACCTTGCACTTCCTAGATGCGAAGAAGGTCCTGGTGAGCACAGTATGGCTCTCTCCTACCATGCAAGCAGGTTGCAAACGTTGAATGATGCTGTGCCACAAGGAAGACAGTGGCGTACCCAGGCAGGGGAGGTGTTGAATGGGAGTGAGGTGGTTGTTGCCTCCTTGCCCCAAGGTGACACTGGCTCATGTATCTCTACACACATGTTGCAGACATGCTTCACGATGGTTTTCCCTAACTCCTTTTTCTGATGAAGCCGAACATTGAGCCCTGCTAGGATTGCCCGCATTAAACAACCTATGCTCAACCTTCCCCTTAAGGGAATGCCAGATGTTTTTTGGTCTGCACCACATTAATTTACAGAGACAGCAACTCCAAAGAGAGTGCGCTACACATATGCTCTATCCACCTGCTAAATGCTTTTGTCACAAGGCACAAGGTTTACTAAACGCTTCTGACAGGCTGAGACAAGAAAAAATAATGTTCATTAAAACATACAACCCTTGTGAGTAAGTGAATGCATGCTGGGGAAAAAGGGAAATGACAGAGGATTTCACTGAAAACAGGAAAACTTCCACACAGAGAAAATAAAATCCCACTCTGTATAGAAGCAAAGCCACAGAGACTCCAGTCTGTTGCAGCCAATGAATATAAATGATGGAGAATAAAACTAGGAGACTTATCACTAACACAGAAATTGAAACTCATAGTTCACTTCCCTGGGAGAATTAATTTAAACTTATATGGAGACCTTAGATAGTCTTGGCCCTTTGAAATAACATGGTCAGCTTTCCTTTATTAGCACCTGGCCCAGCACCGCACAGCTTTCTGTGCACGAGTAGTCCTTTTACTGAAGTTAATAGGCCATTTAATATAATTAACTATTTGTAGGATTGGAGTTCAGGGGTGACACACCGTAACAGTATGAAAAATAGTTTGCTGCATCAAGCAGAAATTATGCACAGCTGGGGTAAACTCCGAGGTCAGTGAAAGAGGGTGTGAATATATACGCCTCACAGGCTGCCTCCGCTTCCTTGATTAGGCTCATAGCCAACAAACCCATGGTAAAGTACAATCCTATTTATTGACTTCTCAGAGAAACTCAGATATATTTGTACATTCATAACTGTTCTCAGCTTAGATCCAAAGACACAAGGCACCTATTTGAAAACCTAGCCATTTGGTACATTTCCAGATGTGCCTAGCAACTTTGCCTCAGCCAGCAAAGTCACACTTGTCAGCAGTCAAATTCAGGAATTCTCACCTTGTTGCAGGCCCTGTCAGGGCTGCCTGTAAAGTTGTGAGGATATAACTTTGCAGTAGCCATATGGCCAGCTTTTCAGCAGTATTTCATCATGGAGCACTGCACAGAGAGAAATGCATGGGAAGAAAGGGACTGAAAGCAAGAGGGAGAGGTGGAAGCAGTGCTTCCAGCTATAGGAACTCCTCAATAATATTGTGTTGCAAAAAGATGGTAATGTAACCCAGTCTCCCTTTTTTGCTATATGTGCATTATGCTGTTATACATGCACGTGGATACACATAATTTCCATAACTCCATCAGAATACTTGCATGTTTGCATTTTTATTAGTGCACTTGGCTCTGTAAGCTACGTTTTAAACTGTAAACTAATGACGCTTCTGTAACTTGTGATTTCCAAGCCATTAACATGTTATGAGACTCCTACCTTTTACCATCTTGGATTAATCATACCCATATTACATTTTCACCTAGCAATATACTTGGTAGAAAAGGTGATAATTATATTATCACTTTGAGGGTGCTTACCATCTTCAAAACATCTTACTAATACTACATTAATCAATAAAATAAAAGTACAGCTTTCATGCTCCCGGGATGGGTGTTATGGATACAGAGCACATGAAGTAATGCTTCTCTCTGAAATAAGAAAATCATCCTAAGAAGGAATACTTATGAGAGGGAGAGAAGAGCAGGCAGGGGAAAATTCAATTGTTTAAGTAGGTCATACACATTTGAAATTATGTTAAGCTAGAAAATGAAAAACATCATATTATAAAAGCTCACAGGTTTTCCTATATCACTCCTCCTTTTCTGGAGAAAAAATGTGAAAACTTCACCTCAAGTTACTGTAGCAGCTGGCTGGATAGTGACAAAATATTAAAATCTTGCAAAAAGGCATTCCTTATTTTTTCAATTTAAATATTGTAAAGTTCCTGTTCTGTCCCCCCCTCCCCTTGGCTTCTGAAACTGTACACAAGATAGAGCAAAAATTGTGAATATTCCTGGACCCTAACTGATAGGAACTGGGCTGCATTTACTTAGCCTTGTGAGATACAGGACCTAGCCTTGATTCAGTTTTCTGAATGACTGGGTTTGTCTCGGTCTGGTTTTCCACTTTAGGCACTGTCAGCACTAGAAAAGGATTTGTGAAATGTTACCCGCTTAGGAAGGGAGGATATATGTTAAGGGTTCTGTCAGTGAGAGGCCTCATGGCTGCTTATATGAATACTAGGCAACATGGAGGCTGCTTTGATTGATGTAACCAATGACAGTTAAAAGCAGATGTCCTACAAACAGGAGACTACCCACAGCTTTGCATCTTTCAGCAACATCCTATTCAATGACTGTAGCTCTCATCCTGTATCCCAAATGCAGTCTATTTTCTGTGTACTTCTCCATGGTTGGAATCTAAGAGGAAACCCATGGCATCTTCAGGAATCTTTAAATGTTAGTATGAACTAGTCACAGGACCTAAATCTGCAACTGATCCATGGGACAGACCTCTGTACCCATGTGAAGACAAAGTCAACAGCTGAGGTGAGCATTCATGTGTCTAAGGAGATACCCATGCAAAACAGCTTGCAGGGACGACTGCAAAACTCAAAGTGTGAGAACAGCTTCCCCAGTTAAGCTCAGAATTGGGCTTGAAGCTTTATTGAATCAATCTTTCCCTACAACTGCAAGTTACTTAAATCCCTACAACTCTGAGTTGTTCAGGGAAGCCCACTGAGAAATGCAAACTGGTGAGATAAGGCTTTGAAGAGTGACCAGAATCACTGGGTGCCTTCATTTAGGCACTTTCAACACACCTCAAACGGAGTACTCAAATGGTGGGGCTACTTTTGAAAGTCTTCAGCAGGACTTCCATGTGCATTGCCTCTTCTAGTGCAGTGAGTTACTTGGTTGCAATAGCAACATCCCAAGGAATGGAGTTGCCTTCCCCAAAATGCCCCAGGAGGCACTACTGCTCTTTTTTTCAGGTCATAATACTATCTATCTGCCAATTTCCGCTCCTTTAGATGGATTCATGCCTTGTAATGCTTCCTTTCTCCCAACTTTCTGCTAAATCACTCATTTTTTTTAAAGCATTTTCAGCAGTAAAGTATTAAATGATGGACCAGAAGCAGGGGCAAAGAGGGTACCAAACAAAATACACATTCCCAAAGAAAGAAAGGAAGATTTCTAGTGAGAGAAACATGAGCCAGCACTACTACTGCTGGAAGGTTATCATAGCTATCATGATAAAACACATGGATGTGGCTAAGTGTCAAGAGGGACAATCAAATCTAATTCTAAAAATGGATCTTTGCAAAGCCACAAGTCTCTACCAGCAGTAAAACCAGTGTTTCCATTTGGAAATGGTATCAGTAACCTGGTCTGGTGTATACGCGGACTAATGACAATCAGTTGATCTGACCTCATCTATGACAAATAGAGCTAATTCTCCCAGCAGTTCTAACATGGAATCAAATAGCTTACTGCCGATGTGGAACATATCTCAAATCAGATGCTTTACAACACAACTTTTTTAACAGCAAAGGTAAAAGTATGGATCAGTTTTTAAAGATGATTTTTCCAGGTATTTTATTCTCACAGGCAAAAAAAGCTACTCGGCATTCAGCACATCAAGATGTTGGAGCATGACTTTTCAGGGAGAATGCTCAATAACTAGCTCCAGTCATCTTCAGTCAGCTGAAAAGGGCCTTTGATAGTCAAACCTTGATTACTAAAGCAACAATCAAAATTCATTGCTGAGTAAGCTCTGGTTGGATTGCTAGAGCTCTGTGATTTATTCCATTCTATTCATCTAGTATCATTACTGGAAAAGACTCTGTAAGAAACTGACAGTTTTATGCAAGGCTGGCAGACTTGTCAAAATTTCAAGAAAATTCTGTTACTTGGTTTTATTTTATAAACTTGGTGTCAACTTAGCTTTTTTCTTAGCACATTTCCCACTTCCCACTTTCATGGAAGAAAGGTAGGATAAAAAGAAGCCAATGCTCTGAATGTTTTCACCATCACAACTAGGTAATCAGCCTGCTAGGTGTGGAGTTCACACTGATCTGGTGGAGAATAAGAGGAAACGCTGAGCACACATCAGAGACCACACTGGAGACATCCCCCATACTGTCCTGTAATATTAGACAGCACAACATGTCAGCTAATGGCTGATCTTCTCTGACAAATCTATCTTCCACAGGCATTTAGCCAAGGAAACTACTAATAACTATCCAGGACAGTACTAGTAAGTACTACAGTGTTACTTACTGATAAATTTACACAAGTTGGTTCCTAACGTCAAACACTTCTTCTGTCTTCAGTAGCAGTGTGTGAGTAATTGTGGTGGAGACGTTTGACTCACATTATGGAGGTCATCACACGGTATGCAACAACCTCTGCTTTAAAAGGCATAAAAAAAAAGTTACAGAAAACCACCAGAGTTCTTAATTTGCAGCCTCCTTAGGAATAAAAAACACATGTGAAAACATAAATCTAATCAAACTGAAGCTTTAGAGACAATTTCAGAGAACCATTATGGCTTTATCTAAAAAAAATGGCAATAAGACTGCATGTATTTGCTATGACCGCAGTTTCAGACTTTCTGTGCTAACACACTTTATTATGTGATTATTCATGTTCAGATACAGTAAAAACAATAACACCCTGTTGAAATGGTGGTGTATTAGGCCTACAGTCCTATTTTTTGTACCAAGTATGCTCAAAAATGTCTGTCTCGCAATACTGCAGGGAGAAAGGGCAGAACAGTTCACCTAATAGATTCGTGGGCATGGGAATTAGAAGATTCATGCATATAGGAATTAGATCCTCAAAAGGTGTTTAGGCATGTAACTACCACTGGGGTAAACTTTGTTTATTTCAAACAAAGACATATGCTCTAGTAATACGAAGGATCTGCAGCTGTGCAACTTGTCCAAGAGCAGGCAACTAAAGGACTGAGCCATAGGTCAGCCCTAAGCTCTGCATAAACCTTCCTTCCCAAACAGCTGTAGAGAAAGCCCTGGTCACCAGTTCTACCTGAAAGAAGTGGCCTATGCCCATGTATCTTCTTGATCAGAGCCTCTCCTGCTCTTCTTGGTGTGAGTGGAGGGAGAAGAAAAATGAACTTAATGTAGAAAATGGAGACTTTACTTGACAATGCTAAATTTAAGAGATACATTGTTGTTTATAGCAATTCCGCCAAATGTCAGTGAGTGATGTGAGAACTGCTGCAGAGCTACATCACAAGGCAAGAGGATGATCTTCAAATCCTTGGGATTTTTTTCACATAAAATACTTATTTCAGAAGTACTGACCAACTTGTGGTAAAGGTTTTCTGTTTTAGTCAGATGTATAATTAAATCTGTTTTACTTTAAAAGAAAATAATTAATGGGCAGCAACCAATGTATACATCTCTATTAAATAGTGAAATAAGAAAGTTGAAGTGATTCTCAGCATGTGTAGAAGAAAAGCAAGGCAATGGATCCTACCTTTAAAATATCTAACAAAGCCAAAATTTGCTTTCTGACTTTATAAATCAACACCACTTTCTGACCACAAAATGCTTAAAAGTTGATTTTTCATTATCTACACCAGCTGCCTGATAATAGAAGCTCTAAAGATGTAAGAAAAAGTATAGAGATGCGCCCATTTAGAAATCTACATGGAGAAGCAGAAAACAGCTCATGATTTAAGTTCAACAAAGACAAACATACAGTCTTGCACCTGGAAAACATAATCCAGGAATGCAGCACAGGCTGGGATCTATGCAGCTGTGGAGCAGATCTCTGGAAAGGGTTCTGGTGCTCCTGGTGAACTATAAGCTCAATATGAGTGAACAGTGTAAAAGCCAACAGGATGCCAAAGCAAGCCAACAGGATGTGGGGCTGCATCAACAAGGGCATCACCAGCAGAGATAAAGAAGTCATTCTCCCACTCTACTCAGAGCTTGTCAGGCCACACCTGGAATACTGCGTTCCGGTTTGGTCCCCTCTACGCAAAAAAGATGTGGACATGCTGGAGAGGGCCCAGAGAAGGGCCACAAAGGAGATCAAAGGACTGGGAAGCCTGCCATAAGAGGAAAGGCTGAGAGAACAGAGTTTGTTCAGCCTTGAGGGAGAACTCATCACCATGTTCCAGTATTTAAAGGGTGCCTACCAAGAAGATGGAGATTCCCTTTTCACAAGGAGTCACATGGAAAAGATGAGGGGTAATGGGTAGAAGTTACTTGTGGGGAGATTCCAACAGGAAACAAGTGGAATTTTTTTCGTGATGAGAACAATCAGCCATTGGAATAATCTCCCCAGGGAAGTGGTGGATTCCTCAACATTGGAGACTTTTAAGATTCAGCTGGACAGAGTGCTGGGCCATCTTGTCTGGACTGTGTTTTTGTGAAGAAAGGTTGGACCAGATAATCCTTGAGGTCCCTTCCAACCTGGTATCCTATAGATTCTATGATGATTAATGCTGTCCTGCAACACATAAAACCATGTGCAGGGCAATATTGTAACTCCCTGTGGCGAAAGTAGGTCCTCTTCTTTGACTCAGAAGCATCTGCCTTTTAACCAGCAACTCAGCAAGGCAAGAGCAATTCCAAGAACATCCAGACCAGTGTTCGAAAACAGAGGTAAAACCTCACCTTCTGCTCCCAGCTCTGCAGTAGGACCTGAGCAGAGAGGGTAATGCCATCCTAACACCATCAGGTATAAATCCCTAAGCACAGCAGTGGGAGCTAGGGGCTATCTGCTTGTCAGTGAACTGACCTGGGTCCTTTATTTGCAGTGCTCTGTCTTCAAAGCACCCTGTTGGACAAGACACTTGAGTTCCTCCCAGAGAAACTGTGGCAGAGAGGAACTGCCTGGCTACAACATCTGCAAGCAGAGTGGGAATGAAGCTGTGACTTCCCTACCCCTCCACAGCCCCAGTCATTAAGTTAGTCATCACTGACCTTGGTGTCCTGCCTGGAATACTTCAAGGCAAAGCAAAAAATATATTTCCTTTTTCTTTCTGGGAAAGGCAACAGTTGGTGTTCCCAGGCTGCTAATTTCTCGTGTGCATAAGTCAAAAGGTTTATTGCTTCTTTCCACTCCTCTGCTCCCTGACGACTGTTGACACTCTTGTCCTGCTGTTGCAAGGTTCCTCCATTTGCTCTCTCCCTCATTACAATTCCCCGATATAGAGAGGTGCAATTCAATGCTTGCCCTGAAAAGCGAACATAACAAAACTCAGCCCAACTTTCTCAATGTTGCAGTATCATTGCTCCTACCTGCAGGCTCATCCCAGGCACCTAGACAGGCCAGAATTGCAAATATAGCACTACATACTATGTATGGAAGGCCTTTCTTGATCTCCGCAGTGGGACTGTCAGTTCCAGGTATGGCTTCCACCATCAGACACAACAGTACAGACAATCAATGCAAAGAAATGCAAAAATACATGTCAAGGTAAAGACACCAAGACATCAGGAAAGGGTGAGAGGAATCACAGAATCATAGGGTTGGAAGGGCCCTCTGGAGATCATCTAGTCCAACCCCCCTGCCAGAGCAGGGCCACCTTAGAGCAGGTTGCACAGGAACGCGTCCAGGCGGGTTTTGAATGTCTCCAGAGACAGAGACTCCACCAC
>VXBO01011432.1:24725-53431 GCA_013400135.1 Rhinoptilus africanus
GGGGTGTCAGCCACCCCTCCCAGCTTTGTGTCGTCAGCAAACTTGCTGAGGGTGCACTCTATCCCCTCATCCAGGTCATTGATGAATATATTGAAGAGCACTGGGCCCAGTACTGACCCCTGGGGAACACCGCTCCTCACTGACCTCCAACTAGACTCTGCGCCCCTAATCACGACCCTCTGAGCTCTATCTTTCAACCAGTTTTCTATCCACCTCACTGTCCATTCATCTAACCCACTCTTCCTAAGCTTCCCTAGGAGGATGCTGTGGGAGACCGTGTCAAACGCCTTGCTGAAGTCAAGGTAGACCACATCTACCGCTCTCCCCTCATCCATCCATCCAGTCACACCATCATAGAAGGCGATCAGATTAGTGAGGCATGATTTCCCCTTGGTGAATCCATGTTGAGTACTTGTGATGGCTTTGTTTTCCTCCATATGCCTTGAGATGATGCCCAGAATGAGCTGTTCCATCATCTTTCCAGGGATGGAAGTGAGGCTGACCAGCCTATAGTTTGCCGGGTCCTCCTTCTTGCCCTTAAGAATTACACTTCCTTTTGCCTCTCTGGGGCACAGTTGAAGCCAAGTAATTGGTTTTCTGAGACAATAGCTCCAATTCAGGCATTCAAAAGGTATGCTTATATTTAATCTGTTTTCCAGGCTGCCTGATATGCAACTCCCACTATTAGGAATCCAAATATAAAAGGAAATCTTTATAAATCAAGTATTCGGGGACACTTGTGGCAAACATCTCAGTACAGAATTCTGAAGCACCAGGACGTGACAGCCTCAGAGTGCTATAAGTAACTCAGTGTTCCCTCCTTTATTTTATAAATCCAAGATTTGGCCTTATTTCTTGACAAACTTTGCTGGCTGTAGCCATATGTGACACTCATTAAAAACACAAACAGAAACATGTACACTCAAATCCATTGACATTTTGGTTTTCCACATCAAAGGCCTTAACATAAGACATCAATATTTTAAGTATTCCCTGTATTAGGGATTTGATTGCTTGTAACAACAAGGGACAGCCTTGCAGTCCCAGCAAGGGACTGTGTTGGGAAAAAAATTCTACTTCCAGTTGGATTTCTTTAAAATTTTTTCATCTTGCTCACAAAGATCTGTATATACACATATAGACTAAAGGCATATTACTACCCTCTTAATGTGATAGTGGACATAGAGGGCAGTGATCAGAGGTGGAAATCAAATGGGCTGCAGTGAGAGAAAATTGTGTTTTCACTGGTATGTCCTCATCCAGCCAACCCAACCCAACAGGTGGTAAAGTTAATTGATTTTGTCATGGTGACAGGCTTCTGTAAGAGTTATCCAGTGCTTTGTTATGTATTTCAAATAAAAGTGTCTGGTTTATGAAAAATTACTCCTATTTTCTTCTCCTCCAGTCTCCCTTGGTTTTTTGCAGACCTGGAACAATATATGTATTTCTTTGATCCTACTTTGCAGAAGCTACTGGGTTAGGATTATGTCCCAAACTGTGCTAGAACATCCATCCTTCAGCTTGGCAGCTAGGTGATCCACACACTGACAGCACTAAGTACCCTTTCGCCATTTATGCTTAGGGAATGATAAACCTTGCCAGGTGAGTGAGTGTAAAGAAAGCATCTATGGACAGGATCGTAAGCTATGTAAAAACACATCAGGGATTTTGCAGTGTGCAGGAAGGGTGTGTGAAAAGTTCAGGCTAAGTCAACAGCACACAAGATCTGGGGAATTGGCACTGCAATGCTGTCTCTGCAAAACCATACCTTGGCAGCAAGCATACATGTACGCATAATCAGAGCTCTACCCGAATGGAACAGCCATGACAAGTGTTTGTAGACCTTACAACACATGAAGAAAAATAGTGGGTAAGAACAAAATAATGTACCATGGCGGGTTTTAACACACAATTAAGGATAGCACTCCCCTTATAGTAATAAATGCAAAGGAAAATTCAAGCTGCAAGGAAATGAAGAAGTTACCAACTTTTATAGAACTGATAACATACCTCTTAAAAATTAAAGCAAGGAAAACACGGAGGCTTTCCTTTTCCTAAGTGTTTTGTTGATTTTTAGACAAAATCAAAAAGACTATAAAAATTACACACAATCAGATTTCATTCCTTGGCTGCATTAAACAAAATAGAAGTGTGAGGATTATAAACTTATTTTCAAATTGTTTGCTGAGAAGTATCCAATATTTCAAGAAAAGAATTTTGCTTCTGCCAAATGTTTAAACCCACACAATAATTTGAAAGGCTGGATGCACTGAATAAAAGCTGGTTACCACAAACTGAGTTTTATGGACCCTAATCTGAAGGAGACAGAAGAAAAGGATGTCAAAGTCAAATATCTGACTGTTGACTTGGATAAAAAAGGGTCTACTCTGGTTACAGCACTTCAGGGATCTTTCTAATTTTGTTAGTATTATAATCATCTGATCTGCCCTCCTATAGATGAAGTCCAGGGAGTTTTGCCTAGCAGTTCAGCCAGCGAGCAGAACAGTTGGATCTTCCAAGTTTGACTCACTTCTTTTCAATTGTCACCTGTATTTCTTCATTTTCTTTAGCATATGCTTTTTCCCAAACACCACAATAATGAAAAGTTTCATTTATTCCAGTTATTGCATCTTCCTAAGTGAATGACAAAGAATGTGCAAAAATACTTAAAAGTTTCAGTAAAATTTCCTGGGCATACTTACAGGATTTCTCTGAACTGATTATCTGATTTAGACGCCTGTAACAGAAGCATTTCCATCAGACCATACACTAGGATCTGGGACCTGCAAGTAACTGGAGCCTTTTTCCTGTGACCCTTGAGACTTGAATGCCAATCTGGTTCATATGGCCTTGGTTTAGCTAAGGGATGGAGGTATAAGGGGAATGAATGCCAATGAAGCAGCCTTAGGGGTTTGAGCTGTGTTTTGTAAAAGTGGTGAGATGTCCCATGTGCCCTCAGCAAGGTTTTGGAAAGCTAGAGCCCACAGTGAATTACAGGTTCTCAAGATGTAAACACTGTTAGGGATCCCAAATTAGAGGAGCACTTCTTGGCATTGTACTGCTGGCTCCTGGCATTTAGCTGAGACAGGCAGATTCCTTAAAATGTTGATTCATCTGAGGACTGAAAACCTATGTCCAGCCACAAGCAAAAAGGCAGGGGGTGTGAGGTAGAATTTGGGCCATGTAAATANTGTGACAAGAGGGGAGTGTATATGTGACCTGCCACATTCTCATTTGTGTTTTCGTCTGAAAAAAATTATTTAGGAACCAGAACTACAGCCCACTCTGCAGATGATGGTACTGTAAAAATACTGACAGAGACTTTTGGAAAACTAGTCCTGCACACTTCTTGTTTGGACATGACATAATGATTCTTTGCTTGTCTATTTGAGAAAGTCACATCATGTCTTTCAACAGCCCTGGAAGATCATCTCTTGTGGGCATCCTTGTAGAGCTGGTCTCTGGGAATGATCAACATGCAGACAGCATTTTACATGCTCAAAAAAACTTGCAAATGCAATAACATGCAATTCACCACAGAAGACCTATGCAAAACACATGTATTTTCTATGCAATTTAATTTTTTAATTGTTTACTGTTCACTGTAGAGACTAAATTATTTGAACGTATAACTCAAGACCAAAGTACCGTCCACAGAATTACCCATTTCTGAACTTCCAATAAACTGTTCAGTTTTATCCTGCAATGGGAATATTGCTTTTAGTAGCTTGGCTTTTAAGCATTCATGAGTATATTTTTAGCTCATATAAATTGTCATAGCAACATTTCTCCCATGAGATCTGGATCTTATGTCAGATAAAGATACAAGGCAGATTTTACATGTGCCAGGATTTTATACCATATTATTATACAACCACAGTGCATCACATTCACATTACTAGTTAAAGTGCAATGGATTTCCTGCAAAATCAGTAAATTTTTTGATAAATGCCTGTTCCAGGTTCTGTGCTCCTTTCTGGGAAATTGTGGACTGGATCTGCACTAGTTTTCCTATGCTCTCCAGTTATCTGCTCTTATTAGTTTTTGCTCTAGGGTGAGTAAGAACAGGTCTGCATCAGAGGAAGATGTTATCACAGATCCTGAGCAAGATTTGAAATGTCATCTCCAGAGACTGCAAACTGTGTACCTCTTTTAAAACTTGTTCAGGACCTGGAAAACCCCATCCACATTAAGTCCTAACCTGATATGTCCCCCAGGCAATCAGCAAACAAACTAGTTGGAGTCACACCTTTCAGTGTGGTGTATATGTATGATTTGGCATAGCCACGAATGTGGGTTTTTTACATTACGTCCAAGGTGAACAGCTTTTCTCCTTGATAAGGGGGTGTGAGGAGTATAATAAGTTTCTTAGTTTTCCTTGCTATATTTTTTGAAGTCTTCATGATTTCCTATGCAGGCAGCTACTTTCATTGAAATTACTGGAAGTTAAGAATGTCTAATATGTGTACAGCTCACCAGGTAACTTGGACATGAACCTATGCATTCCTGCTATGGACTATTTGGAATACATCTTAATGGACATCATCATAGCAGAAGGACATGGGAGCTGGGGTTGATGACATCAGGCAGGCTGAGTGTGAAAGAGGTACTGTGGCCAGATCTGAGAGAAGGGAGAGACAGAAGATCAGGTGTGTTTTATTTTAGGAGATAATTATTGATCCTTTCATTTACAGACCAGACATTCACAGCTCTAGTGAAAAAATGGTCCTGGTGCTGAGGCAGCAATAGTCAGCTACCTGAAAGCAGGAGGGCCTAGGTCACCTTGTCTTATTCCACTCGTATTTGCAAATCCTTATACCAAATCCAGACCTTAGTAATGAACAGACTTCAAAACTGCTGTGGAATGACTCTATGATTATCACAGAAAAGTATCTACCCCCAAAATCAGTATGGACACCTGATTCCAAAGTGTATCCTTACTGAATTACAGTAGTGTATGATCTTTGCTGTTCTGCTGGCCTTTTTCTAAAAGGAACATAAAAGAATTTTTGATAGTTATCTAGAGAATTGCATTCTCACTGTAAAAGGAAATAAGTTGAACGCTTCCTAAACTAAGCCATCCTTAGCTTTCCTTTTAACCATCAGGATGGTTAAGAAAAAGGAAGGGAGGCCTGCTAACTGTACTGTGTCTCCTGGCAAGAATGATTTTGCAATGCAAGATCAGATTCAGCCAGCTTACATCCCAAAGTGAAAGTACATATTTAAACCTGGGCAAAATGTATTTCCCTGTGCAGTGCATAAAATATTGATCATCATTTTCAAGATACAAAAAGCAGAGATCTTTAAGATGCCTCATAGGTTCATCCCCTTGGTAATTTCTTCCCTGTCCTCTGTGTGTTTCAGTTTATACATTTCTTTACAGCTTTGTTACAGATCCAGTGTTCATGTGAAAGAAACACTTTAACAATAATTAAGTGTTCAGTGGTACAAAGAAGCTTGCTAGTCAACCTACGTGCACTGTTCTTGTGTGGAAGCCTGAAATGTAGAGTTATTGAAGGTCTAGATGCTATCTGCCTAAATCTGTTTTTTTAATAGCTCAGCAGCCTTACAGCCCAGCAGCCTGTCCAGAGTATGTGTTTTCACTAATGGCATACCAAAGTTTGCTGGGCTTTTGACTTGAGAACTAAAAGGAGCATATCTTTGTGACAAGTCAGCTATCACGAGAAAGACACTTAACAGCCTTGCTAGGGAAACCAGGGCTAGTGTGTGTGCTTCTGAAACATGACAGCATTCAGGACTGAGAAACAGCCTTTAAATATCTAGCTAGATAGCCGGGACTGCAGCACTGCCATGGCAACTCTTTCATGTCAACTGGGCTTCATGATGTTCTCCTTCCTGGATTAAAGCACCTCCATGCTTTCCCTCTGCAGCCAGCACTGCAATGTTGTCAGGAAAAAACCGTGACTGCAAGCTGAAATACGTTGATGTATGTCATCCATTAACATGTATAAAATCACTAATGCTACCAATTCATGGGCGTTTAATGGCTTTCCTCAAAGCCCATCACAACCAATAAATGGGTGACAAGTGGTACAAAACAAAAACCTCAACAAAAAATGCACTTGAAAAAATTGATTGCATTGATTAGAGCATTTCACAACCAGCTTACATAATGCATTCTCTTCTCCAGCATCCTCTGTTCATGCGAGAGGAGCAACTGCCAAATAGCACCGTTCTGACATTCAGGACCTGTAGTACAAATAATGCACAGTAAGGAAATCCCTGTGTTTTAAGTGCATGGCTAAAGTACCTGTACACATGATAAAGAACTTCTTGGAATACAGGCTGTAGAAGAAGAACAGTGTATACTGGCATATAACTGAGGAGCCCACAGTGGCAGAGAGCTGACCCCTTCTGGACTAGCAAAGACTTTAACTTCAGGAATCCAACAAGTGTAAATTGATGTTATGCTCTTTACCCAGAGACATGCTCACACACTGCAGAAGGGGAAACACAACTGCAGTAGGTGTTCTGCAAGGAGTTTCTCCAATAACCCAGGTGCTGCAAACACGAGATCACAAAATGCAATCTGAAAACAATGAAGACTAAGAAGCACATGGAGAAAAACCCCAACCTTCTATTGCCACTCTACTAGCACATCTCATAGTTCTGCCTACTGTACAGGAAGGCCAATATGGCGAATAGGTGTTTTATAACAAGATCTATTTATTTGTGGTATGCATCCCAATTGTTGAACAGAGTGCATAGAGCTGAGTACCCCTTCATTGAACCTCTACCAGCTACTAATGCTCTATAACCAAGAAACCACCATTTTAAAAACTCTTTTGCTACTTTCTGTGGTTTATACCTAAACAAAACAAAAGAATCCTGCAATGCACAAAAAAAAATAGTCTTGGAAAGACTGAAATATTTGCATAGCAAATAAGACTTTAACACTACCATCTGGTGACTGTTGTAGTGAGAATAACAAGCATTTCATCTGAGGATCTCAAAGTGCTCATGCAAAATTAGACCTTACAGTATTAACAAAGTAAATATGTTACACAAAAAAATGCATTCTGAATCAGAGCAACTGTCTAGTCCCATGTTTTGTCTCCAGTGGTGGCAAATGTAAAAGGCTACTTGGACAGACCCTGTCAGCATGCGCTTCCTGCAGTACATTCCTCCACCTCCCCAGCAACCACAGCTGGGGATATATCTGAGCATTCCCTGCCTGTTGCCCTCAGCAGCTGAGTGAAATAATCTTCATCAGATATAAAACCATATCATGCAAATTTTCTTATAGTTAAGTTTTGCCAATGATAAAGTCTAAATCTAGATAAGCTGATCAAAAACTTTCTGTATTAGTAAAGAATATTTTTGCACACAACTTCTGCTAGTCCAAGTAATCTGGAGTTGCCCTAAAACCCCATCAAGTCAGAAGCCCAAGAATAATGGAGAAAAGCTTTGTTAAGATGTTTGTAAGATGATGATAATTATTATGTTGTTGTTTTTTATTACTATTACTGCTACTACTACTACTATTGATATTATTAATATTATTGTTATTGTTGTTATTATTATTTGGGAAAATACAGTATTACGCCTTACAGAACATTGTTTTTACTATGGGAAGTAATTTCATAGACACCTCTCAAAAACAGATTCTGAGGTTATTAAAGATGAAGTTTTCCTTTTTTTCTAAATGTGAAAATTAATTCTGACTATAATAATTAAAAAAAATCTTTTCATTCATTTTAATTTTTAATTGTTTATTTTCATATGAAACTTCTCACAGTGATAGGCAATACCACAGCTTGATTGCTATAGGAAGATTTTTGTATGTTTTGTTTTATTTTGTTTCATTTTATTTTGGTTCTGTTTGTTTATCTCCAGAAAATGAACAGGAAAGTCCAGCTTTTTTTCCTGTGTTTGAGGAATATTGTAACAAGAGAGGCTGCATGAAAAGTTTTGGGACAGACTGTGCAAGAAGAAGGCAGGGACTGCTTTGTAAAGGTATCTGCCTAATTCACCTGTGCCACCACTGCCTTGCATGCAGACAGTTCACTATTTTAATTTGCACATGGCAAAGTGTGAGCAGGGATTCACCCACCAGTTCCAACCAATTCTTCAGCTTCTGCAGACCGCAGCCTTGAAGAGTTGCACTGTATTTCCAGAGACTGAGCAACAAGATTAATTTCTTACCTCTTTTGTTAAGGAGGATGACCCAGGAGGTTTAGCAAGGTTTAGCATCAGTTAATAAATAATGAGAAGTTTGTTGTCTGTCATAAAGTGTTGCTGCTGCCAAAAGGTAAACTTTGCCTCTTCCCCATGCCTGTCTTAAACCCCTTGGTGGAACCGGTCACATGATAGGGCCTGAAAAATTATATATAAGCAAGACAGCTTGGAAAGAAGACATCTACCTAGCAGGATCTGCTATGACAGACGGCAAGTGTCGCACTGAGAGGATATGAGAAAGTGGAGAAGAGCGTGGAAAAGAGATGAATCAGGAAAAACATTAGAAACAGCACAAGGAGGTGGAAGCAAGGTGAAAAACAGCAGCAGGCACCTTTTAAATCCTTGGGGAAACAGAGCATAGGGAGGTTTTGTTTTGCATCAAGTCCTTCGTTTAAAACACCCCATCAGTTTGCTAAATTAAAATATAAGTCAGGCAGATTTGCTTAACTATAACAAATGTCCTCTCTGTGTCTTTCAACCCTGACCACATTCTGAGAAGTTGCTGTGCCTCGGTATTGCATGCTGCAGTGAGACTTCCCTCTCCTTGGCTGTGTACAGGGACAGTTTCAACTTCTTCAGCTCAGGGCTGTCGAGGCAGTCTGACGTGGACAGTAATCCGAATAATATCCAAAGGCACTGGAGTACATAGTGGGACATACTTGTTTTGCTTTCCTAATCACAGAGAGTTTAAGATGCATATTGTCAAGCTTTTCTCTCTAAATATATGGACAGGACTTTTCTGAAAAAGAGGAAAACAAAAGCAGGGAGATGTAGCAATGGACTCCAGAAGCTGGACTTGTTAAAGAGGAGTGCAGATAATAAAAAGGGAAAGAGGTAGTCATTCCTGTTCCTTGATTCAGACAGGAAATTGATTTTCATCCATCGTGTTCCTGATGTAATTTTTGAATAGAAGCATTTCAATGTACCTTGCTTCTTCAGTAAGGCTTCAAATAGACTTCGCACTTGTCTTCACAGACAGGAAACATTAAAAAAAAATTTCTCAACAGCAAGCTCCTGAACACCCTTAGTTTCATCTCTGCCCAGAGAGGATTTAAGTCAAACTATGGGTGAATGCAGTCTCAAGCTTTCTTTATGACTTAAACATAGATCACATCAGTCCACATTACACAATTTAAATCTTAAAACTTTGGATAATTGAACACATGTGTATGCTGTTTACCTTGCTAACATTCATTTGGACGGCCCAATAAGAAAAGGCTCTGGTTTTAATAGAGCTGGCATATCAAAATACCGCCCTAAGGCTTGTCCCTGCTCTGCATTCACTTCACATATAATTAAGGTGTAACTACCACCTCAAAAAGCCCTTCAGCTCAAGGCCTCAGGACTTCTAGAAGCTCTCTATGATGAAGAAATCTTCTAGAAATAGTCACCCAGCAGGCAGCCCCAGGGGTTTCAGTTCCCCCGGCCAGGCTGAGCCATGGGAATTTCAGCCTAGGGCACGGAAGCTCAGAGATTTACTGGCACAATAGAACAAGTATGGAAAAATCACTGGTGAAATGTTCCTGGTGCTAGACTTTGTGAAAGGCTGTTACATATCGGAGAACTGAAAATCAGTGCATTTTTTCATTCAACTTTCAGTGTAAATTACTGATTCTTCTCATGACTCCTGCCAAGTCCTGAGTGCTCTCTCCTCTTGCACAGTTTTGAATACTATTTGAGAATGTGATTTCCCGTCCCACTACTGTATCCCTAAAAAAATCTACAAAAATAACACTCCTGCTTCAAATGGTGGCTTAAAAAGCCTGTAGCCTACTTGCGAAGTGGTGTAAAGTGTTAACATGGAGTATTTTTGTTGCAGGACATCACTGAATGAATATTGTCTTGTACCTATAGTAAAGACCAGTGCTAGTAGGGGTGTTGGACTGGTTGATCTCAAGAAGTCCTTTCTAACATTGGCGATGCCACAGCTCAGCCCAGCTCTGTGCTGCAACCTGCTATTCCTCACAGCTTAAACCTGAGCGACTCCCACCCACCCCACAACTAACTGCCAACTGCTGCTAAAGTAAAATACTCTACAATTGCACATAAATGCAGCATCTGCATTTTTACAATTGCGTTTTTCAAAGCCCATGTTATTAAACCAATAACTCCCTTATTTACCAAAAAAAAAAGTGGGTCATTGAGGGGATAAATCCATGAGATAATCTTGACCTATGGTAGCTCCTGCTTCAGTACAATTTACAGCTGAGATATAAATCCTGGACACAAGCAGCTTATATAGGGAGGCTTGTATCAAGTCTAGCAGCAGTGGTACAACTGTTGCGGCTGCTGCTGCAGCTGAATCTCTCTTTGTTCATACCTTTTCACTTCCTTGCAGCATCTGCCGAACTTGGGTTCTTCCTTCTCTCTCTTTTTGAAATAAACACTATGTAACAGGAGAAAACACACAGGAATTCATCTGGTAACACCTGCACTTTAATACACCATAGCTGAACCACCTGATCAACTGCTGCTCCTACTGAAGTAAAACAATTAAAGATAAAGATTTATGCTACTCCAATGTCCTTTCTCTTTTCTATGCCATGTACATTATTTTTATTTTTTAAACATATTTACTTTTTCTCAAAATAGGATACCAATTTTGTTATAATCATGTAAAAAAAACAACCAAAAAAAAAAACCCAACCAAAACCCACAAACCAAAAAATAGCCTTTCAAGGTTTAAGGCAGAGTGCACCTCTAGCTAAACTCTGAGTAATTCCTTGTCAAAAGCATCAGTACTGTGATTCAGGAAAAGACCGGCTCAAGAGAATTGGTGATGATCTAAGTTGCAGCAGTTGAGCTTTGTCCAGATGCAGTCTGCAAAAAGTCAAAGTTAAAAAGGCAGGTCTCAAGGTAGGGTATGGAAAAAAATTCAGCTCTTTCCGTACCCTGGAGCTTAGCCTAAATCTCTTAGCAGGAGCTTGAGACCTCCAAAAATGGATGTGGAGTGAACCTGTCTTCAGAATGGGCAGATAAGACATACAGCAAGCACCATCCTGAAATGACATTAAAAAAGTAAAAGAACTGGACAAACAAACACTATGGCATATCCCTCTTACTCTGAAACATTCCTGACCCTCAAACACAGAGCGCTAGTAGGCTTGACAGGATAAACCAGAAAAACTAACATAAGAAAAAGTACAGAGTTGAGGCATGTCTGATATATTGCTCTCTGTCTAAGTTGTTGCATTAATTAGTCACACGCTTTAATTTCACCTATTCTGCCTTGGGACAGAAAAGGTTCACTATACTGAAGACTGCAGTGACCTACCCTGGGGAAGGGGTATGCTTTGGAAGAACCTAATTTTAGAAGGCAATATAATCTTGTTGATTATGTTAATAACAATGCCGAAATGCTTACTTTGCATTCAAAAATGCTTGAGGGAGATCATGACTTACATGGAAATGCTTTTGCCATTTTGCTGGGAAATTAGTTGGTGCATTTATTTTTTCCTCAGGAATCAAAAATACCAAGCTTCTTTAACAACTAACAGTATAAAATGCTCATCTGATTCTGTATGAATGTCCTTCTGGGCTCAAACATGGACTCTACTAGAGATACTATCTTCTAGAAAACAATTAAGTTACAGTAGCTGCCTATCTTGAAAAACACATAAACTAAAATTAAACTAAGGGAGGTCACATCAAGTGGTCTCTGTCTGGAAAAAGTGTGAGGTCAGACAGGAGAGGGCCTACTCTATGATGAGGGGTAATGGGATGATGGGGATAAATTTGCATCATTTGAAGATCTGTNAAGGAATATGATGCATATCATCCTGGGGAGAAAATAAATGATGAAGTAACAAAATGAGAAAATAAAATATTACAAATAGAAGGCAACATGAACATGTTCTGATTAGAAACTCCACAGGGTAGCTTTAAATCCAGTACTAATCGGAGAGTCGCCTGGGGTTGTTCTCCATCTCTGAGAGGCCTTCCACTTTTTAGCATTTTTATCAGTCTAACTTATTAGCACCCAGATTTAGGAATTTTTTCGATGATAGTTACAGTCTCTCCATAATACTCCCTTACACCTTTGAATGACTGAACTCTACTATCAATGATAACTTAAGCTTAATGAGATTTTTTATGCCTGAAAATTAAATACAAATTTCTTAACAATTAGCAAATACTGCAGCACTCTTTCATGTGAAGATGCTAGGCAATCAGTAGTCTACAACTCAAAATATTTTTTACTTTATGTTTAGTTAAATAAAAAATATTCCTATTTGTTTTGATGTTTTTCTCCCACTCCCCATTTTTACTGCTTCTCATGGTGACCTAAAAAATGACTGTCAAAGATAAATGCATACTGGAAGGTACTGGAAGGAACTTCTTAGCTTAACAGAGTTGAGAGAACTATGTTGTCAGCTATGGCATTATTCTCTACAGATACACACGGAGAGCTGATCTACAGTTCCTAAGGGGACTGTGTGAGCTGCTTTATTTTTTGAAAACAGGTACAAAATTTTGTGGATGTGTCCAGGTAGTTTATCATCATCTTTCCAACAAGAAAAGAAGTAATCCACTGCTAGACACCCAAGAACTATTATTATTATAATGTTAATCAAATTATGTATTGTTATGTTTGCCCAAAACAATTTAGAGACAAACTGACCAAAAAGTCAGTGTCTAGCCCCAGTCACTGCAGCAGTGAGTAAAAAAAAGTCTAGCTGCTTTAGGATCTTTAATTCCTTAGCAATTAGGGAGGCTAACCTCTCTTGGAAGTTCATGAGAGTCCATAAGTTGAAGGGATGTGAAACTGTCCAAGAAGATGAGATGAGTGTGGATAGCATTTCTATAGTAACACATATTAAGAGCCAAAGACAATCGAACAGAAAGGGTGTGTTTTCATTTTGCTGCTAACAATCAGTCATGTGGGCGAGTATGCACCTAAGCTTTTATGTATTGTCAAAATAACAAACACATTTCTTCTTAATTATGACTCTAATTTGGAGTATCTTATACTATAGTGGTTTTGTAAATCATCATCATAATAATACAAATTTCATTAAAATTCATATACATTAAAATACATATTCATAAAAACACATTAAAAGAGACAAACAGTTGGCATGATAACCTTGAAATTGCTGTGGAAAGCAATAAGTCAATGCTCCCCAAATTAAGAAAATTAATTTCTGAGGAAAAGAGCAGAGTTACATAAGAACACAGAAATCAGACAGAAAACGGTGCAACTTAGAGATAAATGAATCTTTCAGAGAGGTCAAAATAAATATTTGTTACTGAATTTATTTCTCATTCCTTCTCCTCTCAGTCCTATGATTTCCCTATTCCCTCACTATACAACAGTTTTCCTTTGAAAAAAAATTATATATACACTGCAGTCTTCAACATATTTAGAGATCATAGAATTATTTTCCATTTACTGTCCTCTATAGTCGGATAGATCCTAACTCTTGTTAAAGTCTATTCAAAGGTATCAAAGATGCAGAAGAAACAGTGGTGGTATCTAAAGATCCGATTTTAAAGTTTTTGTGCATCTGCCAAAGCAGAAGTGTTAAGCAGGCACATACACCATAGCTTGTGTATCTTTATTATTCAGTTCTGATATACTTGACCACCTTATCTTTTGAAGGTTTTGAAAGATGGGATGGAGGCTAGGGGATGGTTTTGTGGAGGCAGAAATCATCTCCAAAGGCTGGTATTAGGTCTTGAAACACGAGTTAGTGTGGTGTCAAAATGGCAGCAGTACCCCAGACAATTTAGACAGTTTCAGCTTTCAAAATGCAGTAAAGTAAGTTGAACTTGAATGGTTTTAAAAAGAATCTGAAGTTAAGATATTCCGGTATGGCACAAGAGCTGCTTTTAACACAAACAACTGAGGCAATAATTAGCTGATTTAGGGATAACATAACAAAAGAACAACAGAAAAGAGGTGGTTTGAAAAGACCTTCTACTAAGGTAGATGGTAAAATCTCTATTGATTTTTAAGTGAAAAAAACCAGAACACTGTGGAGTCCTTCCGAAATTCCTATCTGAAGTGTCAATTAAAAATGCTGTGCAAGTATTTGGAATAAATTATGATAAGTAATGTATGCTTTAATTCCTTAAAATGGATGTTCAAACATCTCTTCACAAATCAGTAATATATTTACTGCATGTTCCTTTCTACCTGTTTTTTTCAATCCATAATATTTACTTCATAAATAAACTAATAAGAACTTGAAAGACGACATAATTTTGATGACCCAAATGTTTCATGCTGCAACCACAAAGCTAAGCACCTAAAATCTCCCTCTGATTTCCAGAAACTTGTGTCCTCCTTGGGTCCCTGCAATGCTCAGAACAACCAGTTCACTCCCTCAAACATGCTTTATTTCTACTTGTGATGATGCCTCCTTTCCCATGCCAGTACCTTGCCTACTATTATTACAAAAAAAAAACCAGAAAACAAAATTCTATGACATTTTATGAAAAATAAAACTGAAATGTTAAATGATTCAAGAGAAATTAAATTTCAGACTTGGAAGGTTCTTTTCTCATCTCATAAGAAGATGTAGAGTAAGACTGTCTTTTTGTGTGAATATTCATACAGGCATTAAAAATTATAAACCCATTAGCTGTATTAAACAAGGGATTTTGTCCTCGATCTGTACGTTGAAGCTCCTGTCCCTTGGGGTTACTTCCCTCCCAAAAACTAAAGAGAAGAAAAATGGCATCCTGTTGTACTGCTAGTAGTCTGGGAGATTTATTTTAGGGGTTTAAATTCTGACTTTTTTATATGCCAGACTAGCTGCCACATGGCAGCAGTGACTGCCCTGCGTACAGTGTTGACTCAAAGCTCTAGGGTATAGAACAACTGGGTCCATTCTGAACATTTCTCACCACAACTGAAAATGTGGGTTACTCAACAGCAGTCCTATGAAAGTAGCAAATTATTTTTTCAAACACAAAACCTGCCTTTCTGTTATGCATTCATATACTACGAATGATGTTCACTGATCTAATAGAACCCTTATGTCAAAAGGAGAAACAGCATCAGTTTCAGCCCCACATTTAAACCTCTTCCTGGTGGGTCATTTCATGACATTGCTGCCACCCTGGGGCATGAGGAGGGCAAGGTGGAATTTTTCTGTAGGAAACAGAGGACAGAAAGTTGCCTTTGTTTGTGTACAACCACAAAAATTCAGAAGTTGTCAGTGCTTCTGGAAGCTCTGTCTGTACTGCTGGCACTGACCACTACAGAGATGATCCTAGCTGCTTGATATGCAGCTCTTCAAACTCATGTATTTCTTTTGGTATCTGGGAGCATAGCAAGCCCATTAGCTAAAATAAGTGACTCCTGTTTCTCTGCCAACAATTTTGCTCATTGTAAAGAGCTTAACTTTATGCCTAAGCTCCTGAATCCTTTGGAAATATTTTTTTCTTTCTTTTTTAAACTCCAACCTTCAGCCAATTTCGCAAGAAATCATGCAAAGAAGATGCTTTCAAAATGGCTCTTGCTGTCCATTAGGTTGGACCTTAGAGGACATATTCATATGCTGCAAAAGTGGGAAAGGGAGCGGATTAGGAAGATTATTGCCAGGCACTTTCACGGGATGCAAATAGTCTTGTTTTCAGCATGAAGGGAAAAGGGAGAAGAAGCTGGAGGGATGGAAGGGAAAGCAGAGGGGAGGAGGAAGTGACTACTCCAGCCCAGGAAGTCCTCTCAGCACCCTAATATGCAGATACATCCAAGTCTCCAGGCTATTGTTCAGTGGTGAGAAACAGGGAAAACACCAGCCCAAAAGCTCCTGAGGGAAAGATGAGGGTGAAGGGAAAAGGCCACTGGCGTGCTCCTGAAAGTCTCAGGATCTTGAACTGAATTCAGAGGTACTAGAAGAAAGATTTCCATATTTTTTCACTTACTCAGGCTTCAAGCTGAATTGTACCGTATGACATTAAAGATTCATGCAATTAGACTTTTCATTTTCATTTAACCATCTGCCAAACCCACAAGCCTGCCTTTGTCACATATTAAAATGACACACTGGCCTCTTACTCCCTGTTTTCCCTCTTTGTCATTTTGACCTCGGAAACAGTCTAGCAGCAACACAAGACATGACCCTGTGTGATCTTTCAGAAAATGGAATGAGAAACTGAAAAACTCCATACTTGTTTCTGCTGTTTCAAGAGAACCTTTAAGGTTTTCCTGTAAAATGAGTGACAATTAAAAGAAGTAAAACTGGCTGTCTTACACGATGTTCTTGCTCTGAGCTCATATGATGTTCATTTGCCAGCACATAAATGACTCATCTGCAAAAGGCTTTGAGATGCAGTGGTGAATAAAAGACTGTAGAAATGGAAAATGTTAATCTAATGGTATGCAAAGATCTGCTAGGAGTAGTTCTAACTGCTGAGACTTAGGCGGAATGGGAAAATAATCAACAGTAAAATAGCCAGTTACTAGCCTGTGCAAAGATTTTACCTTAGAAAAGGTTAAAAGCAATATTTATTTTTTTTCACTATGTTAAATTTTCCCTATGGGCCAACTCTGGCCTTCAGAGTGTTTTTGAATTCATTTGCTGGAGAATTAAGGGATTTGGAAACATATTGAAGCAATTTGTTTAATTGACAGTTCAGCCAAACTACTGTCAACCAATTGTAGAATGAATTCACAGTTTAATCTTTTGCTTAAGTACTTGTGCTCTAACAAATCATTTAAAATAGCTGCCCTTTGTGAATGCTTGAAAAAAGAAATGGTGATGCAGCACAACGCACGTGTCTGAAATGGAAGGGTAAGGAGACAGATGTATACAAATAAAGTGAATACCACCTTATTAATTGTTTTGATTATGAGGGAAGCATTAAGGTGTCTCTTAAGGTCCCTTTGAGAGCAGCTCTGAGATGGGTTGTGCGCGTACATGAGAGAGGGAAGAAGCTAATTCACACTGATATTCAATACACTGAGTAATATGGAGTGTGCCACTCCATCCAGTTTGGTATCAACAGCGAGCTTGCTGAGGATACACTCTGTCCCCTCATCCAGGTCGTTGATGAATATGTTAAACAATACTGGTCCACGTATTGACCCCTGGGGGACACCACTGGTTAGAGGCCTCCAACTCAGCCCTGCTCCATTAATCACAGCCCTCTGAGTTCTTTCACACAGCCAGCCAGCTCTCAATACACCTCACTGTCCCCTTGTCTAATCCACATTTTCTCAGCTTCCTAATGAGGATGTTACGGGAGACAGTGTCAAAAGCCTTGCTAAAGTCAAGGTAGATGACATCTGCTGCTCTGCCCTCATCCAGCCAACCAGTTATAACATCATAGAAGGCTATGAGATTGGTCAAGCATGATTTACCCTTAGTAAATCCATGCTGACCACTTCCAATAGCTTCCTGCTCCTGAGCGTGCTTGGATATGACATCCAGAACAAGTCGCTCCATTACCTTTGAAATAAGCAAAGAAATTAGATTTAGAAAAGGAAATTAAATCCATTTAAAAATATCATTTCGAAGCATGAACATGCTAAATAATTTTAGTTTAAAGTTTATCACTGAAAACTTTAATTGAAACCATTTTCTATACCAAAAATGTGATTTCATAAAATCTCATTGCAGGGGTAATAATTTCCAAGGAGTTATCCTTTTTTAAAATACTTGTAATGAACCTTACCACTGTTTTGGTGATCCTGTGAACCAGAGACCAGCAAGCGCGTGTACAATTACATGTTCTACTACTTGCATTAATTACTCTTTTTGCCTAGCATCACGCAAGCTAAGTGAACTAAATGTTTCACTGAAATTGTTTTTCCTTTGATCAGACATTTTAAACACGCTGTGGCAACTGACATTTTTCCTGTCACCTTTCCATTACTTTAGAACTGGGATTCTTTCTCTTGCAACCTGCTCCTTGGCTCTTCCCTGAGCAGGCAGAAGGCAATGGCAGTGAGAAACCTGCAGCAATGGAGCTATATGTGACCTCCTCTCCCACCATATAGACTAGGGCAACTTGTCCCCCAGGCAACAAGTCCAAGGCCACTGTGAGTTATATGAGGCTAGAATCCATCTCCCAAAGCATACTTAATTTTGAAGAGCTGCACTGCTATTGGCCCCAGATGAACTACCCTTCACATAAATCTCATGACTTTCCCACTCCAGAAGTGTTTTGACCAGACTAGACAGAGAGCTCTTGCTCCGCAAAATACATTTATCCTAAAGGAACTGATGCTATTTTCCCTTCTGCTTTCTGCATGAATGACTTATGTGGTTTCCTTATTCTGCATAGTTTTGTGTATTCCTCATACTTTTTGCATTCTGCATTACTTTTGTGCCTTCTTCATGAGGACCTTCTGGTCTGCTCTTCTGCAGCATGGCTTCAGCCACTTGAGTGTGGTATGGGCATTGGAACTTCCCAGAGGTGTTGAGCTGGCTTCTCCTAGGTAAGCTGCTGGTTCAAGTAAGAAACTGAGACTCTTTCATGGACCAGTCATGGTTCTTTTGGATGGAGACACCGTAGGTTTTTTGTCAGCCACAGACCAGACCACCCTGCCAGCCCACAGGGTACTGTAAGATAGTAGGACGCCCATTCATTCTCTTCCACAGGCTAATAAAAGTTTACAGAAAGGTATGACAAATAAACAGATGATGCACTTTTATATTCTTAGTGCAACAGAATAAAGAAAGCAAAGATGGGTCTTAAAACAAATATGAAGCCCAGTAGCTGCCAGATAGGATGGGAGATGACAGTAAAGCAGTGTTTTGCTGCTGCTGTGACCTGTACAAGTAAACACCCTGCTGAGAACAGCCAGGAGCATCTACTACTGCCAGTTCTGGTGGTGACTGCACTGGGAGTGTGTGAGAAAGAGAAGCATGTGCGAATGAAGTGCAGTGCAAGATACGTGAGATTTTTATTCTGTATGGCAAAGAAACACCCACCTTAGCATCATCCTACCTGTTCTTACACCGTTGATGAAAAGCTCATTATAAAAGCCTAGGTGTCCTGTTTTCGAAATATAGTCCAAATAATTTCTTTTTTTTTTCTTTTTTTTTTGAATGTGTTGGGTTGGAAGGGACCTTTAAAGGTCATCTAGTTCAACGCCTCTACAGCAAGCAGGGGTATCTTAAACTAGATCAGGTTGCTCAGAGCCTCATCCAGCCTGGCCTTGAATGTCCCCAGGGATGGGGCCTCCGCCCCCTCTCTGGGCAACCTGTTCCAGTGTCTCACCTCCCTCATTGTAAAGAACTTCTTCCTAATGTCTCATCTAAACCTACCCTGCTCTAGTTTAAAGCCACTGCCCCTCGTCCTATCGCTACATGCCCTTGCAAACAGCCCCTCCCCAGCTTTCTTCTAGGCCCTGTTTAGATACTGGAAGGCCGCTATAAGGTCTCCCTGGAGCCTTCTCTTCTCCAGGCTGAACCCCCCCAAGTCTCTCAGCTTGTCTTCATAGGAGAGATGCTCCAGCTCTTTGATCATCTTCGTGGCCTCCTCTAGACCCACACCAACAGGTCCATGTCCTTCTTGCACTGAGGGCTCCAGGTCTGGACACAGTACTCCATTGAACTGTATTGTACTCTACTGAAATAGAATTAAGGAAAGGAGGAAACGGAAGAACACTGTACTTGTTATGGTTGTATAGCATGCAGATGCCACACTAAGAATGGTGTGTTGGTTAAAAGATACTTTTTACTTTTTTTTTACTAATTTCTTGTTTTATGGCATGTTCTTCTTGATTTCTCTTCCTGTCATCTGCAGTTAACTACATTTCCCTTATAGCCCTTTTTATCAACAAACTTTAGCAGAACAGGTCTCCTCAAATGCTGTCTCAGTGGTATTTACAGAGTGACCTACACCGGAAGTAAACGACCTATTTGTTTGTACGCTCACTTTTGTTCTGCTGATGCATCCATCCATCCATCCTGCAGCCCGCATAGCTGTGAAAATGTTAGTAGACATGGTAAATTCACCTGGTAATTTATCAAGTTAATTTTGTTTGCCCTTCTACAACTGAAACAGTATATATAGGTAGCATTTGTAAATAAATCTCTTGTCTAGTTACAGTGACTTTAATCTGTGACTAAATGCAGATGGTTTGTCTGGAAGGAACAGGCTAAAGCTATGTAATCACAGTCTGAGAGCTTACAAATAGTATTATTGTGTATTATAGCAAATACATTGGAAGTAAAGACAAAACAAAGATGTTGGATTGCACAAATAAATAATAATGATGTGTATAATCCACTTCATCCAGGCTATCAATCAGCACAGACATTAAAAATACAGCTTGATTTCTTACTGCTTCTTATCTACTATAAAAGTATATATTTTTCAGCTCTTGAAGAAGGCAAAGATCATGTCATATACCACATCAGATAACACAGCATCTTCTATCAAGAAGATGTCAGACTGGATTCAAGACCGTGATAAGGCATTCTGGCATTGGAGCCATCCAGGATGGCACTGGAGCCTTCAAAGAAGAAAAGTGCAGATACCAGAGCCATCTCAGCTTTCTAAGGCATCTGACCAACAGATTGGTAAGAAAGTGAGTCACTTTCTACTGCCCAGGAATCCCAGCAGAAGTTATTAATGCTGTGAGGGACACATATAGATAGATAGGGTCACAACTTGTGGACAGAGAGGTCCAACATTGCACTGCTGTGAAAGATGGCTTGACATCAAATGCCTACAAAATGGCAACTTCTGCTGACAATATTGTGCTGCAAACGTAAAAATATACACCGTTAAAGTGATAATCTGAGTAAAAAAATGATCAGTTCACTTTCTCAGCCATTTGCAGGAGGGAGTGAAGCCTGCTTAAGGCAAACACAGGATTTCCAGCACTTTGGCATTTCCTGCAGCAGAAACATCGCTTCTGACTCAAAGGTGCACCTTCAACTACATTTCTGAACTCAGACCTTCAAGTTATTCCAGTAAGCACCTTTTTTAACACACTGTAAAAACTGTATCTTCTTTATAAAGCTCTCTGTGTCTGATGGCAACACTCTCCTGCAAGACCTTCCCAGCTGCCGGAAGACAGGGGTTCTCAGCAACGTCTGGGGAATGAGGCGGATGTGAGATCAGCATCCATGCAGACAAACTGCTGGATGTCCAACAGCTGCAGTCTTGGTGTCCTGTTCTGCAGCTTCTCCTCCTGTTTTATCTCCAAGTCCTGTGTACCTTCTCCTCATCCAGTGTCTGATATCTTGTGTTTTATGAATAAACACTTTACATTTTGAATTTATTCAGTTGTTTTAAATAGGAGACTAAAGGAAGTTTCTGAGACCAGAAGGAAAACATTGAACAGGTTCCGTTTTCAGATGGTTCTCTTTACACATTATATGGTTTCCACCCAGCACTACCTCTGTTCCTACAGACCTGACTACCTTTGGTTCCCCACTGCTGTTTTCTGTTTCTCAGGGACTGTGGTGGATGCCCCTAAGCATTTCAGGTTTCAAGCCTTCTGGCAGATGAAGACTGTGACCTTTTAAGAGCTATCAAATAATTTCTTAGAAGCTGAGGTGCAATTCAAGAACTTTTCCATTTCTTGGACAACTAGACAACACCTCACTTGGATTTCATGGGATCCGTCTTAAGAGTTTGTCTGCATTTCCCTGAACTTCAGCCTCTTTCTTCTACCCTATGAAGGGTACATTTGCAAACATAAGGATTATTAACTGGCAACTCAGTAGACAGCCAAGGCCTTTTGAGGTCAGTCTTGACAACATCATCATGTATGCAGACACAGTTTATCAAAGGATGAGATTTTCTCTTTTAACGTAATCCGTTCTACCTATGAAATCTCTCTACATAATGACATGTGTCACCAGCCTGTCATTGTCTCCATGAAAAACTGATTTCTTGGAGCAATACTTGGACTCTATGGATTCTCTCACAGGCTGTGGAGTCTACACATTCAACATTTTCATGAAAACCTTGCTATTGGTGCATGTCTACATTCTCTCAGTAGGTTATTACTCCCTCCAGTCAAGTTCACCTTTTTTCTTGTTTTACAGGTGAAATGGGATTTTATGTCAGGTGTTTTTTCTGTTGGTTCTATAGACAAGTTGTGAAGTTAAATGAAACACAACCCAAGCACAAATGAAAAATACATTCACTTGCTCTGGTCTTGTTAGATACATTGTCATGTTCTGCTTTGAGGTTCACGCTTTAGTCCTTTCTAATACCACAAACTTAACAGGGTCTGACTTTTGCTTTGCAAATTTTGTATAGATGAGCTGTTATACTCTAGTTGCACAGTATTTGCTCCTATCAGAACTGGGCTGAGCCATTTTGCTTTGCCCCGAGTTGCAACCGCTCCCACAATCACTTAGACAGGCACAATAGCTGCCATTTGTCTATACCGTGTTTTGTCTTTATGCTTTGCCCATACAAACATTTGCTTCTCTTCTCAGGAGGAAATTGCCTGGATTCAACCATTTAAAAAATGGCCCATTAATTTGTCAAATTAGCAGAGGTCCTCAATAATTAATGCATTATTCGCTATATTACTGTTCTGACTGAAGTACCAAAAATAAATCATATCAAAATGCTTTTATTTATGCAATGAAGAGGAAACAAAAATTGCAGTGTATGACCCTGTGAAACTACAGTTTAAATGTACGCGTGAGGGCACTCAGTGGGCACAAACAGCTTGAAGTGGTGAGAAAAAAACACACATAAAAACACACATAAAGCAGTGCCAATTGTCCCAGGTGCCACCTACCTTATGGGTTTTTTGGTTTGGGGTTTTTTTTGTGTAAGGACAGGTTTTGCACAGATCAAGGCATTTGTGAAGATTCTGAATGCTTTTTGGATAATAACTCCAAGTCTTCTCTGTGCACATGCTGGAGAGGACAGTCCTGGGCAGCAGCATGCATCAAGGGTAAGGATAAGGACTCTTCAGACCATGGACTGTCCTTTCAGCACAAAGAATTCAGCAATCGCCTAGGTTACAGGCTCCAGGTAATGCACTCAGGTGTTTGTAAAGCAAATCAGATTTATCTCCTGTCTCAGCTGAAGGGACTGCAAGGATCAGCAGACATGGAAAAACATTTTGCTGCTACACTAGGCAGTCTCTAAGGCACTGCTGGCTTAAAAGGTAATTACCCTTCAGGCAGCTGGAGCTTACACAATCTGGATTCCATTCCTTGTTAATAGATCCAGTAGTCTAACATCCCACCAACATTTCTTTTAAGCTCTAGTAAGAATTCTGTAAAGATGAATAAGCATTTCTAAAATAACAGACTAGCACATTGCTTGAGCATCATTCTCTGTTTCAGGGGCACATTAACAGTTACACAGCTAACCAGGCTTGCAGTGTTCCCTGGTCCCACCAAATCTGAATGATGTGCTGGTGGAAAGCACCTCCAGTCAACACTAAAAACATCTTTTTTTTGAAGATAGATAGAAAACTTATGTGTCAGCAGGCTGGCTTAAATATGCTACTTCAAAAATTGAGGTACCTCAATTTTCAAGGTCATTGCCTCTGGCTGTGGAAATTATTTTTACACTTTAATGGGTAAAGGCAATTTCATTTTCTTTCTTCGGGAGAAAAACTTAAAAAAAATTCTGACACTTCCTATTTAATAAGAGAAACTGAAGGAAAAAAAAGTTCATAAACTAATAGAGGTAAAAGCCAACCCAAGAAAGCACTAATCTGAGATCATGTTCTATACAAGAGTCACAAACAAATATTTGTATTAAACAAAACTGACATCTTTTATTCATTAACCTGAATAGTCATAAAAATAAGAACAATGTACATGTGCAATATTAATTTTAGAAGCACTATGCAGAAGGTTGTTTTGCATATAAAAGATGTTCCCTCTTTATTGTTGCAAAACTCAATTTCTGATGACTGCTGTTGAAAAACAATTGAATTATACAATGTTTCAGAGGATAAATTAAAAAATAGAATCACAGTTTTCTTGCAGGTTTCTTTTCTGGGAGGTTTTATTTATCAAGAGAAAAAGAATATATATTAACTCTTTTGAGTTCCTCCACTCTCCCAACAAACTTATGTCAGAGATTTGCTGTAATACATGAAAAACTGAAAAATATTTAATCAGATAAAGGCAGATAAGGTTCTAGCTATGACAAGTCTTAAGTCCTTCAGCTTTCAAAAGAGTGCAAAAAGATTAGATAAGAAAGTGAGAAAACAATAATTCTGTTCATAACAGAAGTACAGTAAATTTTGAAAAGATGTCATTCTGAAAGTCACACACTGATCACTCGCTTATTTCAACATCTGAGGCATTAAAAATTATTGACTGTGATTTTTGAGTTTCTAGGTCTCTGCCAGCTTAAAATATCAGGCAATCTGCAGAAATGCAATTGATTAAAATTCAGTCATTTTGATAACTCTATGTTAATTTTAAAAAGGTGAGATCATGCCAAGAGCTGAACAAACTGCAGCTTTTCTATATGAGTGCTCCACAGCGTGCAGCCAAAACTAATCTACGATTAAGCTGAAAGCTTATTCCTAACTTATATAAAGCTTGCTGAGCAGAAGATAGCCCCCTGAAGAGGAAAGTTCAACAGACACTATTCTGATCTATGGCAGAAAAATGCAAATGAGCCCATACCTTTTGTGGAATTTCCCTTATTTGTCAAGGGTAAGCAAGAGCAAAATTATCCTCTCATTGTTCTATAAAAGACAGCAAAATGAAATATCCCAAATTAAAATGAGTAGGCTTTCTGCCACAGGTAAACAAATAAATTGTTATGCCTATTATCTTCATGTATAATAGAATAAACATCAGGCACTGTACTGAATTATGATTCACAATTTAACTTTCTCAAATTACAGTTTGCAATAACCAGTGTTAAAGGTATGATTATTGGATTATAAGTGATTTCAGTAGACAATAAGATATTTAACATCAAAGCAATTTTTCTTTATAATCCAATTTCTTATTATTGATTTCAGGTATTACAATTATGATACAAGAATTTTAGTTATAATAAAAAAATGCAGTGACTCAAGACAGTTAGCCAGTGAGTATTTGTGAGACAATATTTTCCCTTCAGTTCTATTTTCAAGTTAGATTGCAAGTTTATTTAGTTTGTTAATAATTGCTGGTTCACGTTGTTGCTGCTTGGTCCAGGCCACTACACAATGTTTCTAGGGTACCTTCTGGGACTTCACCCTCATGGTACCCCATGAGAGAGAGTGAACTGGGCAAATGAGGACCCTAACCTTCACGGTCAGTATTTAGACCTCCTATGGCATCAGAGCTCAAAAACCTGACAAGAAATTCTAGCACTTTGCTAAAACTTTAAAGCTTCTAGCAGGTTCATTCAACTAAGTGCTCAAGGTGGCTTGAATGTTTCTCACCAGGTGACCACTGGTGGTGTGTCCACTGCATCGTAAACAGGCCATGGAGGTAATGGAGAAGAAGTTGTCCTCTGCCTCATGGCACAGACACGTGCTACTTCTGGATTGCTTGGCTTAAAAATTGCTTTGTGTCTGTTGATTGGTGCCGTATGTGATGACTCAGTGACACCAAGCAAACACCCACCAGCTGTCAATGCAGTGGAAATGCTGACGCTGTTTTTGTTGGTGTGTTTTCACACTACACCACCCAGCTTCTTGGGCCCTCTCTCCCCCATAACGACAACTCCAAAGCCTTGCAGGACTGGGGATTTCATCCTCCTGGGAAGTCAGGGAAAAGACACGACCTGGGAAGGAGCTGCTGGTCTGAGTGCAGAGATAGCCAGATTTCATGTCTGGTAGGAAGTCCCATAGCAAAGCAGAGCCAAGAGAGGTTTTCATTACTTGTGCTGGGGTATCCCCTAGGCTGTGTGGAAGCAGCGTTGGATAGTCTGTGTCTGTCTGTGGTCACTCTGCAGTGGTGGAGCTGCGCAGAGCACTGCCGTGCATGTTGCTTGACAGACCTGGGGACTGAGCTGGGACCTAGATGATTCTATGAGTCTATGATTCTATGTTACAGAAGGAGCAGGGGTGCCTCCAAGTACCAGGTCAGCGAAACACCAAGGGGATGCTGCTCCCTGCTCTGCTCTGCAGCTAGAAAAAAGATGTTAAACACTGCAAAAGGCTCAGAGGAGAGCCACATAAACGTGTCATCACCCAGGAAGCATACATTTTATGAGGGAAGACAGAAGGCTGATCTACCAGCTTACTGAAGGCAAAGCTGAGAAGTGCCAGCCTGTGAAGAAAATGCCTTGTGATACAAGGAAGTACTTTTTCCTGTTTCATCAGGTCAAGGACCTAATGAGATCCAGTGGCAGGAAGCTCAAACTAGCCTAGTTCAAACCAAGACTCAGAGAAGACAGCAAAAAGTGGAGAATAATTAACTGCTGGAAGAGAACAGCAGGGGGAGTAGGATGTTCTCTATTTCTCTGAGTCTCGCATGTGGAGGAGGAGCAGATGTCTTTGCAAAATAGCTGCTGCAGTTTAACTACACCCTATTTGGGAAACTGCAGGAATCCCAGGCGACATGACACAGCCTGTGTAATTCAGGAGTTCAACTAAATCTTCATCACGTTGCCCTTTATCCTTAAAAAGCTACGTGACAACACCCAGTGCCTGCTTATGCCAGATGAGTTAAAACAGGGTTTGCCATTGCTCAGCAGTTGTTCCCACAGCCAAAGACCACAGACAAAACGAAGGGTCCCATAAAGAGTGCGGCTCACCATGCAGACCTTTATCCCTATATTATACAGACATATAATTTATGTCTCATTGCAGGTATGGGAAGTCCCAGACACCCCAGCTAACAGTGACCACAGTACTGCCCAATTATCTGCTCCCATCTATTTATTTATTTGGGCTCCCAAGTTCCTCAAATGTACAGAACTGGTAAAAGCTGGGGCTGAGGAGGACTCAGAAGCTAATTACATTCTGCTCTGGAAAAATACATTTTATCCAATGCAGCATCCACTGCTAGAGATCTTTCTGGCCATTCAGTGGTAGGATCTGGCACTCTCTCACAGGTCTTTCTACAGATACCAGCAATGGCTGTTCTATCTAAATAAACCAGCATCTCTGATACCTTCTCTGCTGCCCCTCAGGACATGTTCAGCTGCCTCCCACTGAAGTTTTCTTCCACACCGTTACAGACAGCCTTAGTCTTTCTTTTCCCATTCTTCTCTTTTTATTTATTTTTTTTTATTATTTTTTTTAAATAACTGGCACACTCTTTCAATTCCTGCTGAAACACTCTTCTCCCCCCTGGAGATTGCCTTTTTCTTTTCCCAGTACCTGGCAGTCTCTGGGAACACACGCAGTTCAGGAAAACAGATGGGTTGCAGCCTACTGGGTCATTCAGCTGGTAGGAAATTGAATCTTTACACCGTCATTTTTATTCCCTGCTATCTAAAAGGGCTCAGTAATTCTGTAGTAATCTTCCCGATGCTAGAGTCAAGGCTTAATTGTCAGTCGTGTTACTGTAGTTACATTGGGAATATAAATAGAGCCACAAAATACATAAAAAACCCCATCAGTTGCTGTTCAGCTCAGTTCAGAAATTGCTCCATGTTACCAATAGCAAATGCATCTCTTATAGACTGACAGTGTTGGCCAGTTCTTGGATCATAATCATCCTCAAGGAGGAGCAAAAGACCCTTATTTTACTCCAAGATACTCCCGTGTATTTGCGTAAGACAATGGTTCTCCATGCCTAGGTTTCTATTGCCACTTTTTGTCTCACGGTAACAAAGCGTAACAAGAACTCCAAAAGCAAAGATTTATCTTAGAATCATAGAATCATAGAATTGCCTAGGTTGGAAGGGACCTTTCAAGTCATCTAGTTCAACCATCAACGTAACTCTGATAGAAACCATCACTAGACCATATCTCTACCGTCTTTTAAATACCTCCAGGGACGGTGACTCAACCACTTCTCTGAGCAGCCCATTCCAATGCTTAATAACACCTTCAGTGTAAAAATTTTTCCTAATATCCAGTCTAAACCTCCCCTGGAACAACTTAAGGCAGTTTCCTCTTGTCCTATCACCTGTTACTTGGGAGAAGAGACCCCCACCTCTCTACAACCTCCTTTCAAGGTCTCCCATTACCCTCCTTTTCTCCAGACTAAACAATCCCAGCTCTCTCAGACACTCCTCATAAGACTTATTCTCCAGACACCTCACCAGCTTCATTGCCCTTCTCTGGACATGCTCCAGCATCTTAATGTCTTTTTTATGGTAAGGGACCCAAAACTGGACACAGCACTCGAGGTGGGGCCTCACCAGTGCTGCGTACAGGGGGATGATCACTTCCCTAATCCTACTCACCGCACTGTTTCTGATACAGGCCAGGATGCTGTTGGCCTTCTTGGCCACCTGGGCACACTGCTGGCTCATATTCAACCAGCAGTCAACCAACACCTCGAGGTCCTTTTCTGCCAGGCAGCTTTACAGCCACTCTTCCTCAAGATCTTCCAGCATCTTCCTTCAGTAGAGCTGTGGTTTTGGCTGGGGCTTCCTTTTGAACTCACTGTCACTATGTATAAACAATCACCCTTGGAAGAAACTTTTGCTATCACCCTTTTTCTTTATTTTTCTCTTTCCTTTTGTGTTGGTTTTTTTTTTTT
>VXBO01011435.1:0-11542 GCA_013400135.1 Rhinoptilus africanus
CGCCGGGAGGGGAAAGGCTCCGGCCGGGCGGCCTCGGGGGCCGGGCGAGGGGGCCGGGGTGCCGGCGGAGGGGGCCCGGAGCCGAGGCGCGCAGCCACCCCCGTCCCCGCTCCCAGAGCTGCCGCCTCCCCCGTGGCCACGGGCTGGCCGGCTCCTGGCCCCGACCTGGGCCGAGGTCCCGCTCATCCCTCCCGGGCACGTTTAACTCCGTCCTTCCCTCCACCTCTTCCAGCTCTGTGTTCATCACATGCCCCCACAGGTACTAATTTACTTTTTTTTAATTATTTTTCTTATTTATCTAAAGCCCTCTGAAGTTTGATCACTTAAGGTATCGCACCCTGAGGGAAGTTAATTTGATCCCTGATGCTGAAATACTCCCGGGAGCAGCTGACCGTCCTGCTTTCTCCTCCGGAGCTTGCCGTGCCATTATCAGAAAAACCCCAATAGGTGGCTAAGTGTACGGATAGAAAAGTTTGTTTACCCTTAGCCTTGGTGTGATGGAGTGGATGCTCATTGAAAGAAGCACTTCAAGGACCTGGAGGGCTCCTGTTATTGAATCCTCAGTGCTGTGACTCCCTGTGTGGCCAGGGCTGTAAATCCTCAGAGAGTTGTTTTCATTCTTGGATGCTCTTAACACACAGAAACAGTGGCAAGAAATGTCTCCATCTTTTCCTCTGCAGTTGGAGCTGGCTTCTATTAGACCAGCCTTGCAGTCCCTAGGATGGGTTACTACCCAGCAATTTACTAGGAAAAGCAAAGGCCAGAAAAAGCAGCTTCCGTGTAGAAGAATATGAAACAGCTGATCTGCTGTGTAAAGGAGACATTAGAGGAATATATTTTTTTTAAGCACCTAGTGGAGAAGAGCTGTTGCGCCAGTAGTTAGGGTTTTCTCTTTAATTGCAGATCAGCTTCAAGGTTCCCATCTTCAAAGCAGATTAGCAGGTGAACCAGGTTAATTGCTCAGCCATCATTAGGTCTGTCTCTCCTTCTCCCTCCCTATCTATGATCAACATGTACAGTCAGGTTTCTCCAGCCCAGCGTCGATTCCTGGGAAAGGAGGGCAAGGCACGCACAAAGCAGTCATCTGAGAGGTGGTCTCTCCCCTGTGGTCATACTCTCCCTCCAGAAAGGAAGCTGCTAAACTGATTGACAGCATCAGAATCACCACTGAATCCCTCAGAAAGACAAACCTCCGTGGTCCTGTTCAATAGTCTTCCTAATCTCCCTGGTACTATCTACGCAGAGACTAAACCGATGGAAAAAGGCAAAGGTCGCAAGCACAGGAAATCAGCGGTGACAATCTAAGGACTAGATGCGAAATATTTCAGTTTCTTCACCTTGCACTGAGAGAGACCTCTTTTACGAAGATGATTATTGGGTGGTGAAGAGACTTCTGTCATTTCTGCAAGTATAAGCACCTTGGTCGTTGTTGGGATTGAAATACTGATAACCTACCAGTTCCCTCCCTCTGTATGAGGTAACTATTCCCGTGAAGTTTGCCACACAACTGCCACTTAAGTAAGGCAGAAACACAAGTCAGCTGCTTTAAACAGGGAAATAAAAGCAGACTCTATGTGTCTTGACTCGGCATTAAACGTCAGAGGTCAGCAATAAAGTACTTTCAATTGACTACACAAAATTTAACCACCTTTCAACTTTACAAAGATAAAGCTTTTTTAAAAGGTAGAACTGCTTATCTTGTGCAGTCCCAGCGGGTTCAGTCCCACGTGAGTTTTAGACTTGAGGTCCTGTATTTCCGAAAAGCATGGCGTAGCTGGCAAAGTTTTCAAAGGCCTCTACACTGCAGGTGGAGACACCCAAGCGTCACAGCAATGCCCTCGCTGTTTGCCTCGCAGCTGGTGTAGACAGGGACCTTTAAAAAAACCCAAACGAAACCAAATAAATAGAAAAATTGTCTATGGGATGGTCAATGACAGAAAGTGTAATATCGTGGTTGGAGAGCACTCCCCTGTCACGGTTGGGGTTTCTGTCGCTCCAGAATAGCACAGGGCAACTCAAACACATGTCACTGAGGTGCCATCAGCTCCCTGCGTCCTCTCCTGGTGTTCCCGGCTTTTTTTGCCTTTTCCTTTCTGAAGCATCAAAGTTACTATGGAAACAAGCGATGGCATTTACATAGCTGTCCCCGAGCCCCACCCAGGCACGCCATGCAAAGTGACCCTCACCTGGTGGAGCTCGTCCCTGTGGAAGGACGTGGGGCAGGGGGCCTGGCACAAGGAAGCTGAGGGAGGGGGGCCAAATGCCTCTGAGGGGAAGGAGACTTGTAGTTTCTTCTGCTGTTGCCGAGAGGAAGGGGGCGAGCCGCTTTCCCACAGCCGGAGGAGCTGATAAGACATCAGACTCAGGGAAAAAATATTTTGGACGCAGGACAGTGACATTCCTTCCTGACACTGCGGGGAAGATGGGGAGGGTGAGCTCCAGCACCACGCGTGATTCCTTTAGGGCCAGCGTGGCACGGGAAGAATTTTGTGAATCGTGGCTTGAGGTTGCAGGGTCTATTTCAATTAAATTTCTCTTAAGTTTTTAAGACTTGCTGACTCTTCTCATCAGCAAGATGAGAACAAATTCAGTAATAAAATAATTATAGGACAAATCTGCACATGCTTGTGTAATATTGGAAACTTAAAACTTGCGTGGCTGATAGTAAGTAGCTCTGACTATTAAAGCATTAGGTAGATCTTGCACCATTTTCTTTATCCAGGTAGACTGGGATAATAAATTCCATCAGCATTTTGACTGAGAAGGAAGTTCAGTGATGAGAACTGGAACAGCACAAACCCAGAACTGCTTGAGTTTCACAGCTATGAAATTATGGGGACAATTCCATCTACTTAGCCCCAAACTTTCAAAAACTGATTAATTGGGTGTGTTTGCCCCAATTTTAGACTGGCCAGTCTGAGTCCTTACAAAAATACAAAGAACTCGCTATTAAGAAAACACAGCTCACCCTCTGCAACTTGGTAATTATAAAAAATATCTCCAGCTGGACACCTCTGGGTATTCAGCCATTCTGGCAAGGCGTGCTGTAGTAACACAACTGAGCACTAGTATTTATTTATAGCACTAATTTTTAAAAATGAATTCTGAAGTGCTTCTGCCCTGTATTAGCTAATACGTGGGTTTTGAACCTGTAAAGGCACTCATATGTAAATAACCTGTATGGGAAATTGTGTTCTTTTCTCATGTGTCCTTTTCTCTGTGTAATTTCTTTCCTTCTCCATTACTCAGAGGACAAGTAGGGATGAAAAGAATAAATCAGAATTATCGTTCTTGCAAAATAATAGGCTGAAAAAGCACTGCCTCTCAGTAATTTCCATATAGAGACAGAACTTTCTAGTGTAAGAAATTGGACGGCAACCCTAATAACTTTCAATTACATGAGCTTTGGTATTTTTAGCTAGAATGAGAGGACAAATGATGAATCCAAGAGAGATGCAGAGCCCAAAGCACGGCCATTTGTGCTGCAACTCACAGCTGTTAGAACTAAGGGAGAACAATATTCTGCTAATAAGAACAACAGAAGTTTCTATGGCCAGAACGGATTTCACGTGATCCTCAGAGGTACGACAACTGTTACAAATTCCCTCCAAAGGCAGGTACGTCTACAGCTAGGCCAGGGACGACATGGGACAGCAGGTGATACAAAGCTAGGAAGCTGTTCCTGAGACCTGCTAGTGTTAGTAGGTGATGGGGAGGGGATGGCTTAGGACGCTAATCAGCTGATTTCAGAGCCCCAACCAGACATTCTGGCACAGTGGAGCCCCAAAACACCACAGGCATTACTGTTTATGCTGCACCAGCATTTGGAGACCAGAACTGCTTCGAGATGGGCAGAGTTCAAAAAAACAAAGGAGCAGTTGTTGCTCCACCAAACATCTCCGGTCCTGATACAGTTTACCCAGATGAAAGAATGACGCTTTCCACTTGAGTTCAGGTCTGAATGCTTTAAGGACCAACGAGGCTAAGGAGTAAGTACCAGCAGTCTACGCTTCTCTTCCCTTTGCTTTAGGCACCAGCTGTCTAAATCCAGGTCAAGAGAGAAGAACCTGGAAGTTTACGCAGAGGGAGTGGAGGTTCCTAAGCTTGCTCTCACATCTGAGGTGCCTTCTGCACCAAGAATATTTTTTCTTGTCTCATCAGCTCCCCACCTCATAAAGACGTTTTTGAAAATCCACAGTTTATTATATGCACTACCCCCAAAAAAGCTTGTCGGTTTATCTTGAAAATATTAGGTACGTGTTTTAACTGTAGGCTAGCTTTCCACAGGAAAAAAACAGAAACATCTCATGTGAGCCCATAACTTCAAAGTGACTGTATCTAGCAGGAATTGTTACTGGCAACGGCTGCAGACAGGATACTAGATAGGACAGCTCATTATCCACACCTGAATGATTGTTCCTCATGGCTCTTAGTCCCACAAATACATCACTGTTTGGACTGCTAAAACGAACAAAAAGAGGATGTGTTTACACTGACTTTTGAAATCTTCAGCAAGGATGATTCCACTGTTACGCTTCCTTGTACTACAGCTGTGCCAGCTAGAAGTATGAAAACGTGAAGTGTCAGAACACAGGTACTGTCTGTACTTTCTTGTCTACAGAGAGACATCCAGATTCACAGCTAATTTCACAGAAAACACTTCAGAATTTTTTATTCTTGTCCCTCTGGCCTCGTATCTTATCTTTGCCAGTGGCTGGCACAGGATGCTTAAGGAAGAGTATGAGATTCTTTCCATAGTTTGTTCTTTGAAAATTTGTTAATCATCATCCTCCAGATGCACTGCAAGAGCTAATGTGAGAACAGCTGTACTGAGCCAGACCAGAAGGTACAGCTCTTGACACGCACCAGTAACAATCACACAGACACAAGTACGCTGGTGGGCAAGGACGGAGCATGGCACCTGTCAGGCTTAAATATCCCGTTACCTTTATATCCAAATAACCCACAACCATTTTTCATCATAAGTTTTAGTAACCAGGGTATCTTCTCTTAGCATTTTCTTCATTTTCCTACGTCCTGTTCTTTGTACATAAAGGGGCAGTGAGCAACTCCATCACTGTTGTGGTGTTTATGAACAGCATAGCATGGGTATCGGGCACTGGTGGGCTGATGCCAGGAAGTACAGTTATACTGGCATTTTGCATTTTGATAAGAATAAATCAATTAGTCAAAAATCATATTTTCAAATCCTACATACCTTGAAACTGCAAATAAGCTTCCTATCACGAAGTCTGATGCATGTATATGAGAGTTGGGAATTAAAAAAAAAAAAAGAGCAAGCATAAAGTTAAGTATTAGGAAGATACAGGATCTCCAACTCACCAGGAGCTTAGGTAACAAGATTATTGCCCTCCCCCCCCCAACATCTGCTTGAACATTATTTTTACCTGTGAACATGATCTCTCTGTCATGACTGTAACAGTTACCAAGTTGGAAGGGGGAAACTGTCCATCTGTTCTTTACTCCAAAAGCATGAGGTAATGCGGACATTTCTGTGAAAGTCATGTGATGGTCTACGTCAAGCCAGGGGCAGAAAAGAGATTACTGAAGAATTTTAGGTAGATCTCTACCAATTCTTTGGATCAGGCTCTTGCCTGCTGAGGTAGAACAATTACAATATAGATTATTCTCTTTAAGTAGGTCACCACAGCGTATTTATTTTTTTTTTCTCAAAAAGGTTAAAACAAGCTTTCATTTTAACATACAAATCAGATTTGTGTACAAGGCAAAACACACCCCTGTAGTGGTAGGCAGACTGGGTCTCCACCCAGCATGTGTAGCCATTTGCGCTGCAGTAATCCTGCGATACAGAAAAAAGCCCTAAAAATCCTTTTAAAAAGGCAAAAATGTCTCCTTTTGATCACTCTTGCTATAATCACCTCCATTTGGGAATTAAGAAAAACATTATACAGTTCTGAGTCAAGAAAACAAAGTACCTACAAGCCAAATACCCAAGATACTTGTCTAATTCCCTGCTGTCACCTGGGTATACCAGCAAGAGCACTTGGGGAACAACTCAAGAGATGCAAATGTGCCAGGTTAGTTCATTAACACTGTGAAGCACATAGAAGAGCTCTAAGATATTTTTGCTATCTTCAACTACCATCGTCTTCATAAACTGTGTGGTCAGTGTCAAGCTTACATATCCTAGAAACTTATAAAAAAAAAAGTTCTCTACACTCTGTGTTAAGTTACTGAAAAAAAAAGTTTAACTGACTTTGCTTCCTTTTACTGTGAATTATACGCCATATAGAAACATTTTTAAAAGTCTATAAAAGCAGTAGAACTGCAGACATTTAAAGTCCTGTCCCTAATATTAAAGACTACTTGAACACCCTCATTTTGCTACAAGATTGTTATTTGTCATTAACTGGCATGAAAAAAAAAAACCCAGTCTCTTTTTTAAAAAAAGTTAGATAGGTAAAAGGTATAGATAGGAGTGGGTTTTTAGTTTTACAACATATAAAAATAAATTACGCTATATATTATGGCTTTCTTATTTAGTAGAAGAGTGCCATCATAGATTTAAACACTAGATTTTTTAACTAATTAACTCACCATGTTCTCAGACTTTCCTTGTTTGAGTTATAATGCTCATGTTAAAAGAAACAACAAAATATTAGTGGGAAAATGAGGAAGCCTCCAGAAAATTTAAACAGCAAGAAGCACTTGTAGAAGTCTTTCAGAGAAATCTGTATTTAGTTTAAAATTTTAATTTTAAAATTAATTTAAATTGAAGTTTTAATTTAATGTAATCTCTTGGCACAAATAAAGGCCAAGCCAAGCCTCCCATGAACTTCAGCAGAGTCAGGGCTTCATACTGAGCTTTATTTCAGAAATCTTTACACACAAGTATGATACCGTTATGCTACTGAAGTAATGATTTCTCTTTAACGAGTGTTAATTGTACAACTAAGAGACTAGTTAGATTTGGTATGGAGCTCTCTCAAAAAGGCTACAATAATGCTAAACCAACCAGGTTCAAAACTAAAACACAACTGCTCAATATAAAAAGGGAGGGGGGGGCACAGATGCTTGAGTCAAAGACTGAAAGACGGCATTTACACAATGCTATATTATTAATGGCTGAGTATACTTACATTTTGAAGTCTACAGCTGCATTCAAATTGGACAAGCTATGACAATATTCAAATACATGTAAATAAAAAGCATTGTAGTTTCATAGCTAAAGTTATAAGAAAAAAATCTCACTGTGCAGTTAAAGTAGGATTTGCAACATCAAAAGTTCACAGCAGACAAACACAAATTTCAGATTTACGAATATAATACGAAAGATCATGGCACTGAATTGGAATATTTTCAAGCTCTAGTTTTACTGAGGATAGCAGAGTTACCAGCCGAATAAAGTTAACCAACTACTGTACTTTCCAGCTCCTTATAAACAAGGCTCAACATAATGCAGAAGATGAGCTTTCTCTCTCCCCCAAGAGAAGTATCTGAAAGGCAAGCTACAGTGATTGTTACTGGTTGCAGTAGAATAATGAAGCAGATAGAAAAGTAGGTGTATCAAAAAATTCTTACAGAAAAGGCATCCGTCCTTGTTTGATTTTGTTATAAAAAGGCACTTCACATATTGCTAAAACTCTGATAATGTACTAATCCTTTTAGGTTTTCTGTTAGAAGGATGTATTTCAAGGTGGTTAGCATGAGTATGCAAACGTTCTTTATACAGTGTTTATCTGTTACAAATTTTATAATTATACATAGTATCTTACACCATTTATTTAGAAGAAAAGATTCACGTTCAAAGTAATAGCAGGTCTTCATACAATACTTCGGGGATGATGGATGATCTGTCATAAGCAACACACCATCTGTAGTGAGTTCATGCTAATAAAATTAGCTGTGTACATCTTTCAGAAGTGAGTCCTCAGTCTTTTGTTTTCCTCTCGCAGTCTCTCAATTTCAGCTACTAAGCTTTCATTTACAGAATACCTTTCAAGTAAAGCGTGCATTTCATTCTGGAGAAAAGAAAAAAGCTCCAATCAGCAGCTACAAAGTTAATTATTCCAGTTTTAGACCATCAATTCTCATATCCCTTTTGAAAATTAAATAACCTAGATAATACTGTTTTTAGAAACTTTTGATAAGAACAGTAAGAATTTTTTGTTATGCTGACATACAGTATTTTGATCATTAATACATTAGTGAATATTTTATCAAAGGATATTTTGCACTTCTTCAGGATGAGAATCTACTAATGCAGGTTCCATTAAAATGTTCAGTACCAAGACAAGGTCTTTTTAATGCAGATCAAAAGAACAAAGATTCATAAAAAGATTAAGTTAGAGAACAGAACACAGTTCAGTATGCATGCAGTACCTATAAGTGAAGCTTTCTATTTGAATTCCATCTGTCTCCTCCTTACCCCAGCTCTTTCTTGGTCCTTTCCAAAGGACAGTTGAATTTGTTTCCCTTTTGTCTTTTTATAACTCCTGAAATACGGAATTCATGATACCTACCCAATGCATATCTTCCCTTTATTTATCAAGCACAAACCAGTTTAACAGATTACAATTCATAATTTCCCCCTACTTCACATCCAATCCTCCTTTTCTTGCTCTTAGTAAGCCAAATTGATTTTGTTTTGAGAAAAGAAGTTGGCACGCCTTGGTATTACTCCAGATGAAAATGGAATATACTTCCCACCATGCTCTTTGTACATACCAACTGCATATGGAACTGCTTGATCATCTCCACTTGCAAATTCACAATATCACGATGACATGCTTCTCTGGGGGAAGAATTTCAAAGGGACAATGCTTAGTTTTATTCATTCAGAAAGCAGTAATTCTCTCCAGTCCTCAGCACCCAGAACTCCACGCTTCCTCAACTTCATGACACTGTGAAACATTGAGTCTAAAAACCTTTAAGCCATGAAATGTACTCCTCTATGGTTTATTTTCTAGAATACTTTTGTTATGACATTGACTTTCCTAAGTGCATTTTTTGGGTGTACAAGAGACTTAGGATCTTTTCTGTTTAGAAATAGAAAAATGTAGGTGGCAATATCAACCTTTTTTTTTCTTTTTTTTCCTTTGTGCTTACAAGCTGTAAACTCCTCTTATTTTTACCATTAAGCTAATTTTCAATCCCTCAATCACAAGTAATGCAGAGAAAGATATTTATCCATAACTGAAGATACATCTTTTTGGTACATCCCATTCAGCACTCTTTTGTAAGAAGGCCCAAAACATCAACTGCGATAAACTATACATGACTCTCGAGCCCACAGAATGCTCCAGGTTAATCTACATAGGAGGTAGCGGCAGCGTTCTCCATGAATTAACATGAACTTGGCAATTCGTGGACAACTATTCCACACTACAAGAACCAAGCTTGGAAATACCCTCTGAACACTACACTAGCATCCCAGGCACTGAGGAAGAACAAGGATAACAGCTCACAAAAAAGCAGGCAAGCTCATATACTCTTCCTGAACAGCACATAACAGCACAATCATCTGAGGCCAAATACTGTGCTATGAGTACCAATGGCCTGAGAAAGTAAGGCATTTCTTATGCAGACACACAGAGATATTCTATTCTCCTTTCCTAAAGCATATAGCAAAGCCAAAGGGAATATATTATTCACGTTCTATTTCCGCAGGTTATTGTGCTTCAGACCTCCTATTGAAGGCAAACAATCCTCGATTGTATCTAGTATAGAGACAGCTGTCAGCTTAGAAACTCAAAGATGTAGGTTATCTCCCAAAGACAGGAAGTTCAAGAAACAAGCAGCTTTTTGGCATCAAATGAGTTATATATTCTTCCTGGTCCTTTTCTAAGGTCCTTGTTTTTTCCCCCATTACTTGAAGAGGAATGGATTTCAGGCAACAGTGGTAAAAATCCTTTCCTCAGATTCCAGAGGGTGAAAGCAGTTACCCATAAGAAGCTTGCAATGGCTTCCTTCCCTCTTACTGACCTGAGTACAAACAGTCTTTTACATTTGGTTTGAATGTATCCACAACTTACAACTGGGAAAAGGGCCAGCAGAGCCTTCCAGTCACTCCAGGAAGTACAGGTCATAAGAGAAACACAATCTCTCAGGCTCCAGACCTCAGATACTGGAAGTACAAGACTGACAAACGTACCTTCCAACACTGGGATGCCTGAACACACACTTTAAAGAAAAACACATCTGCAATCCCTAGACTGCGTTTTAAATCATGTGGAAGTTACAGTTGTTAAATCAGATGCGCGATTACTGCCAAAAAATCCCAAGGGAGTTTTACTGTACTATATTCTTATTTAAAGACATTTAATAACATTCAGTGTATTTTAATGTTGGCAGATGGAGAACAGGCATAGCACATGGACCTACTAATCGAGTTTTGCATTGCTTTTGGTCGTCAAGACAGCAATACTTCCCCTGGTCTTTTCCCCTTCACCACATCGGTCAACCTACTTCATCTTAAACACAGGCTGGGAAGTGAACAACTGTCCTCTCAACAACTTCCTTCTCAACTTCTTTCATGACCAGTAGAATGTTAGTTAGGCATCCACAAACTCAAAATAATCTAACACCAACCATCACTTACAGAACAGACGTTATTTTAAAGACAAGCTTCACCAGTAGAAATACACACGGCATTTTTGCCTTATACATGCCAAGCTAACAACAATCAAAGCCAATACAAGTCAACCGTCTAGATCAAACTCTCCAAAATGTCAACTTTAAGAGAAATTTCTCCTGCTGAGACAAGACATGAGCAGGGAGGGAAAGAAATCAGCATAAGGCTTCATGAAAGCAGTACAGACCTCATTATGCAGATAAATTTACCATCCAAGAAGTATTCAAGCATTCATTCTGAAAACATGTTAGCAACATGCATTAAAAACCCTCAGAGACATCAGTGTAATTAGTCATCGGAGCTATCCAAAATAAATAAAGTTTCATACCTAGATTTCCAAGATTAGGGCTATAAATGGTGTCATTTCTAATGCAAGTAGGAAATACGTTAAAGCGATGCTAAAACATCTTACTATGAAAACATGACATTGAAAACAGAAGTCTTCTGCATGAATACCAGTACCTGAAGTCATCCATTGTTTCTTGTATCATATTCTGAATGAAGTTTATTTGGATTGATGTCAGAGGTGCATTTGGTCTGCTGCTCCCAATGGTTTCTACTATTTTTTCTGACAACGAACTGGCAACTCCAGCAGTGACAGGGGATGTTATCTTTGGACCTTTACAAATAAAAATAAATAAATAAGAATTAATTTTTTAAAAATCAGCATAATGGAGTACAAGAGGGTGGATTTTTTTATTTCTCCAGAGGCTTGTAAATATTTTTCCTCAAATACTACCTAGTTAAAGAAAAGTCTTGGTTTAGAATAAGCTTTTTCAGAGGCAAATAAATACATTCTAGGAGGGCTAACTAGATTTACATAAGAATCAGGATTGTATGTTCTGTTATAAGGCTAAGGCTATTTTATCAGGTTTCACATCATTTTGCAATCAACCATGCCTAGAACTGGGCCAAAATGATCAACTT
>VXBO01011436.1:254-19510 GCA_013400135.1 Rhinoptilus africanus
CTGAGCAGTATGAAGGAGGAGAGACCTGTGCGTGTGGACAGCTGATGCCAGCCAATCCTATGTTAAAGATGTTCGCGTGGACTATGCATGTAACCAATCATTGTTTAGTTGTCGCGTGGTGCGGAAGAAAGTTGTCTATATTAACTGAACTATCTGAGCAATAAATGGCTTTTGCCTGATCATATTGATCGTCGTGCAGTGTCCGTTGATCCCGCAGCAATCCTTGGTGATTAACTACTTCTGGTTGTCTCCTCATTATCACTATCAGTAACATCAGCTCAGTGAATAACTATTTCTACACAGTAAGAAGGTCAGTAATTAGCTATTTTCTCACACAGTAAGAAAGTCAGTAAGAAACAATTATTTTAGAAACAAATCAGTGGCCTGCTTGGTTACCTGTTTGGTAACAATTCGACAGTGCAAAAGGGGACTTTCACAGTGTTCCTTCCATCTCAAATTCCATTTTTTCTGTAAGGGAATTTATAGGATCTAAGGGAAAATAGCCAGTCAGTCACCAGGCTAGCAGTTGGTGGCACCTAGCCTGCCTAGCTAGAACTTCGACAATAATTTTAGTTGTCACATTGCTGCTTATTCTAAAATCGTAATTACTGTTGTTTTTAAAACAAGTCTAAGTTTGTCTATTAATTTATAACATATATAACACTAGAAGAAAGCATGCACAGTTTCAAACAAAATGGTTTAGTATTTTATGTTTACTTAGTTTTAAGTTTTTGAGAGTTTAAAATGATATAAATAAGCAATTGAGGCATTCGGCTTTGTCAAAAAAAACCTCCAACCCACAACACAGGAAGTAGGCACATCTTTGTTAAAGAACAGGACTTTATATCTTATGATAGTAATTAACTGGTAAAATAAAATTTATTTCCAAGTTTGTATTAAACACTCATATCAAAACAACCATGGAAGGTTTTTTTTAATATTGCATCACCAAGATGAAATTTTTATCCATTATATTACACATAGAAAATCAGGTTTATCCATGTTTTTGAAGAAATTACAATACAAAAGCAAGATAATTCAACGTACTCCAACTGGACTAAGCTTGGGAATATAGAGTAACATACTTAACCAATTTGTACATTTGCATAAACTGCTTCCTTACAACCCTGGCAGACTTCTCAGTGAATTTTTGTTTCACAGCCTATTAGCAGATACTAGTGCAATGCTAAAACAAGGTCTGCAAGATCAGTAGGAACATCTAAAGAAAACAGTTCCAACAGCAAGATACACAATGCATATAAAAGTTATGCAAGAGACAATTGGTTCTGGATTCAAATAGCTTGTCAGTCCCCCTTTCTCCCTCCCCCACACTATATAAAAAAAAAAACAACCCAACTGTTCCATCAGGAAACTTTTCATAGAATCATAGAATCGGTGAGGTTGGAAGGGACCTTTAAGATCATCAAGCCAACCATTAACCTACCCTGACAAAAACCACTTCTAAACCATGTCCCTAAGTACCTCATCTACCCTTTTCTTAAACACCTCCAGGGATGGGGAATCCATCACCTCCCTGGGCAGCCTATTCCAATGTTTAATAACCCTTTCAGTGTAAAAATGTTTCCTGATATCCAATCTAAACCTGCCCTGACATAACTTGAACCCGTTTCCTCTTGTCCTATCCCTTGTCCCCAGGGAAAAGAGGTCAGCCCCCATCTCTCTACANGTATCAGACAGCTGCTGTTAACAAAACTGGATGATGAGCCTGGTGGGGCTCACTGCATGCGCTGGCCATGCATGCAGCGACTCTAGGCTGTACTTTTCCACTCAATCTGGTGCAGGATATAAGGGGTCTGTTTCAGGGCAGAGAGAGAGGGGGACATGAGCGCACTTTGAAGATACAGGGGACGCCCTGAAAAAGCACTGTGCCTACCTCCCTCTGCCATACCGATGTGGCTCCTTGTTATCCTGCTGCTCGGCGGTGTTACTACGATCTATGGGTTGGTAAGACCCTCTGAAGTAACTTTTGTGAACCGCTTAGCAAGGGCTGTGCCTACCTCCCTCTGCCATACCGATGTGGCTCCTCATTATCCTGCTGCTCAGCAGTGCTACTACAGTCTATGGGTTGGTAAGACTCCGAAGTAACTTTTGGGACATTTGGGAACTGCTTTGCAAGGCTTCGCAATAAAGCTGAATTAATAACTTTTTTCTCTGTAGCAAGGCTTCACAATACAGCTGAGTTAACCTTTTTTTTCTCTTTGTGTGGGCTCTGGTTTGTACGTTGGAATCTCTCCAAAAAAGAACCCGTTACAGAGGGCCAAAAAAGTATATAAAAATTAAAAGCTACTTGCATCTGGACACCTTACATTTGTGGTCAGCATTACAAATTTGCAAACCAGGAGCAGATACGATTTGCAAATATTTAGTTTAACACATGCAAGAGACACTTTCAGTGATCCCAAACCAGCTCCAGATGATGAATTACTGCAATAATAAAAATCTGTGCATTTGTTATGTTGTACAAGTGCAATATTTAACAATTTCAAAATAAAAGGGTAACAAAAATGAGTACACTGATTTATTCAGTACATCAGGACCAATTCTTACAAGGCTAAAAAAAACCAACCACCACCTTTAGTAGGATTTGCAGCTGGTCCCTCACGTTGACATCTCAATCTCAGGAGTTTAAACCCAAAGCTTTATTTAAGAGAAATATTCTACTTTGAGGTATAGTAATAGAACCTTGCATTACAGAGACTGTGTGTGACACCTGAGGATAAAGAACTGAAGTTATAACTTGTACCTACATACTAGGCAGACCACACCATTACCCAGTTCAGAACACAGTTACAGCAGCTCCAGGGTGTAAGCAGCTTTAAGTTTTTTCAGATTCTGTGCTTTACATATTCATAACATGAATTTCTGAACTGAAGCCAGTTGGCCTGGACTAAACTGTTCTTATAGCTGTTAGCTAGCAGTTTTCAGCTAGTCATTGGCAAGAACCCCCATTAATTTCAAGAGTCAAGGTTTGACTGTTCATTACTAATGCCTTGATTTCCAGTCTCTAACTGGGAGGACAATCTTCAAAACTAAGTCACAAAGTTTATTTTGAAGAGAATGCTCATTCATGAATGCAAAACTAGATGTTTTTAATTTTATTAGTTTATTGTTTAACGTTTACATCTATTCATGCTAGATGAAAATGGTTAATGATGTTAACATTGAAGGTTCAATTTTCTTCCCAAAACATTGCAAAAACCATAAACAGAAGGATTTATATCACTGGTAATGGCCATCTACTGTTGAAAACTTTTAGAATATTAGCAGTCATCATGATGAGTTTTAAATTTCAACTGAAAAGTTGGACTGTTAATGTCACAATATAAATAGCAGAGTTTACTATAAAGGTCGCTTGGAAAAACCTCAACCTATATATCAGGAAAATCTTTTCCCCCATTTTTAAAAAGGGAAAAAAGAGGAAGACCCAGGGAACTGCAGGGCAGTCAGTCTCACCTCTGTGCCCAGCAAGATCATGGAGCAGATCCTCCTGGAAACTATGGTAAGGCACATGGAAAATAAAGAGATGATCAGTAACAGATAACATGGCTTCACTAAGGGCAAATCATGCCTGACAAATTTGGTGGCCTTCTATGATAGGGTTACAGTATTGGTAGATAAGGGAAGAGCAACTGACATCATCTACCCAGATTTGCACCAAGTGTTTGACACTGTCCTGCATGACATCCTGGTCTCTCAATTAGAGAGACATGGATTTGATAGATGGACCACTTGGTGGATAAGGAACTGGCTGGATGGTCACACTCAAAGAGTTGCACTCAAAGGCTTGATGTCCAAGTAGCAACTAGTGCCATTCCTCAGGGGTCGGTACTGGGACCAGTGTTGTTCAACATCTTTGTCAGCAACATGGACAGTGGGATCGAGTGCACGCTCAGCAAGTTTGCCAACGACACCAAGTTGAGTAGCATGGTTGATACTCTAGAGGGATGGGATGCCATCCAGAGGGACATGGACAGACTTGAGAGGTGGGCCCATGCAAACGTGAGCCAGCAACATACGCTTACAACCCAGAAAGCCAACCGCATCCCAGGTTGCGTCAAAAGAAGCGTGGCCAGCAAGTTGAGAGAGATGATTCTGCCCCTCTACTCTGCTCTGGTGAGACCCCACCTGGGAGTACTGCATGCAGCTCTGGAGCCCTCAACAGAAGAGCATGGACCTGTTGAAGCAAATCCAGAGTAGGGCCATGAAGATGTTCAGAGAGCTGGAGCACCTCTCCTATGAAGACAGGCTGAGAGAGGCTGAAGAGGAGAAGGCTCTGGGGAGACCTTATAGCAGCCTTCCAGTACCTAAAGAGGACCTGCAGGAAAGGTAGAGAGGGACTATCAGGGAGTGTAGTGACAGGACAAGGGGTAACGGTTTAAAACTGGAAGAAGGTAGATTTAATATTAGGAAGTTCTTTACTGTGAAGGTGGTGAGGCACTGGAACAGGTTGCCCAGAGAAGTTGCAGATGCCCCATCCCTGGAAGTGTTCAAGGCCAGGTTGGATGAGGCTCTGAGCAGCCTGGTCTAGTGGGAGGTGTCCCTGCCCATGGTGGGGGGGTTGAAACTAGATGATCTTTAAGGCCCCTTCCAACCCAAACCATTCTATGATATGTAGTTTCAACTGCAAAGTAAATATATGTGAATAAGCATAATATATGCTTATTTAGCATACAATATAGACAGCTGTATCAGAGTATTAACATATATTTTAAAAACTTTAAAATTTAGCTTCTGGAATAGCATTAGGGCTGTGCTCTTAGCTGCATGCACGCCCTTATAAGGAGCAGGATTCTCAGCCTGCAGTAGCAGTGGGGAGCTACTGTGCTGCTACCACACTAAGGTATGAGCTAGCAAATCTGCACAGATAAGGAACCTGCTGACACAGTTCTTCACAGAGCAACATTTTGTTTCAGCCCACAGGATGCCAAGTCTTCTCAGCATTAAGTCTCTCATCACTGTTGTAGCCTCAATTGTTCTACTTAAAGCCCACAGAATTTCACCCTTAGTGCATTACAGAGCACCTACATACATTTCCACGTGGTCGGCTTTGCATGCATTTAATCAAATTTATCCATTATTAGAAGTAGTATGTTATAATGCATTAAACTAGTCTTTATCATTTTCTGAAACACAGCAGTTCACACATTACTTTTAGATGTTGACAATTCTGATCAACTGAGGCACAACTGTAGATGGTGACCAACAAGTCATGCTTAGATCATTGAACTAGTAAGTATACATTTACTTACAGGGCATCAGATGTATATATTACCAGTGATAAAAACAAGAAAGTCCATGTAACTGTGCACATTAGACTTCATATAACATTTATGTAAAGTGTTATGAACACTCCCCCAAGGGCATGTGACTTCCTGTACTCATAATATGCTATTGGACAGCAGACAATCAGAATTCACTCCAGCTTCAAAATAATATACATAACTGCTCATAATCATTCCAATTCCTCTGCAAATTGCATTCTGTGGCTAGTTTTTACAGCACCTTAATTTAACTTGATTATAACTGGAAGCATCTGACTGATTTAAGCATGCTTATTGCTGTAAAAGAAATAAGCCCATCTTCAAAATTATTGTGCAAGTATTTTAATAAGATTTGCACACATCTCAAAGAATTCTATTGTATGACTCCCTGGTCTTGGAGTTAAGTCAGCCGTAGAAGACTCAAGCGAAGAGCTCACGGATGAGGTAAGGGATGTATCTGCAGATTTTCCTTGTGCATCAGCATCTGAATCTTTTTGACAGGATCTACAGTTGCTCACAGAACCTGATCTCCGTGGAGTTGCAGTCCCAGATTTTGCTTCAGTAATTTCATCTGGGGGGCAAGTGGAGAGAAGAGGAAAATTAATTATCGGTATCAAATCAGTCATAGGAAGAGCAAACATGTTCCCCTTCTCACACTTCTAATCTTGTAATTTAAATCTTGATTAATATATAAACAGCTTTTGAAAACTGTATATAGTTGATACAAAGTAAGAGCTTATACATATAGCAACACAGAATCAAGTGTCCTTATGCAAATTATTCTTGTGCTCCAAACTGTACTCCAGGACTATCTGATCTAGTTTAGACCAGCACTCACCATGTTTTCCATCAACTAGTTTCAGCAGCTAATAGTTCAATTTATTAAAACTTAAAAACAGAAACAGGACAGCATCATAAGGTTAAGTCAAATAACAGTTCAAACTTTTTGTATATGCTTTTTGCTAGTATCAACTTTATTTTTATTGTTTTCTTTCTATTTAATTATTTTTTTATTATAATTCATTGATGCATTAATTGCTAGCATCTACATTAATTTATCCTTCATTTTTGGAAGTTTTTCCTCCTTAAAATGCATTTGGGTTGCAGCAGTTTACTTCTAAGATGGAAGTATTTCCTCCTCATATTGAAGGTAGCGTTCTGCTGAAATATCTCTATTTTTACTTTAAATACTCAACATTAGTTTTGACTCACACTAGAAAAAGTTACTTCCAGGAGAAATTAGTGAACACAGGAGAGACTGCTGTGAGGAGAACACTTATAAATACTTCATCAACACTTATAAATACTTGAAGGGTGGGTGTCAGGAGGATGGGGCCAGGCTCTTTTCAGTGGTGCCCAGTGACAGGACAAGAGGGAATGGGCACAAACTTGAGCACAGGAAGTTCCACCTAAACATGAGAAGGAACTTCTTTACCTTGAGGGTGGCAGAGCACTGGAACAGGCTGCCCAGAGAGGTGGTAGAGTCTCCGTCTCTGGAGACATTCAAAACCTGCCTGGATGGGTTCCTGTGCAACCTGCTCTAAGGTGGCCCTGCTCTGGCAGGGGGGTTGGACTAGATGATCTACTAAGGTCCCTTCCAACCCTATGATTCTGTGAGAGAGAAAGCTACTTCAAACTACAGTTTGTTAAGAGGACTAGAGAACAGCGGTGGCAGAGGGAAAGTAAAGTCAGATCAGCTTCACTACTGGAAGAGAGATGCCAAATCCATCAAGAGTTGAGGCCAGGACTGCAGCAGGCTGCCCTCCCTCAGCTGCATGGCAGTCATCTCCCCTCCCACGAGGATGGCATTTGTCCTATACTGCAGGTGGGTAGTACACCTACCCTTAGACATTGCTTTAGCAATCCTATGCTGTAATCCAGACCTATTCCAGCAAATCATTTTTCCACACCACATGTTTTCCTAAGCATGTCATGTACACCACTGGCTGTAAGTAATTCTACTTTAGTCCACTATGCCCTTAAACAAGCCAGTCTATATTAGCTCCTCCATTTTCAGGAAGGTATCAGACTTGGAGTTTGTGCTGGTTTTGGCTGGGATAGAGTTAATTTTCTTCATAGTAGCTAGTATGGGGCCATGGTTTTGATTTGTGCTGAAAAAAAGGGCTGATAATACAGGGATGTTTTCATTGTTGAATAGTGCTTACACAGAGTCAAGGCCTATTCTGCTCTTCACAATGCCCCATCAAGTGAATAGGCTGGGGATACACAAGACAGCTGATCAAAGGGATATTCCATACCATATGACATCATGTTCAGCAATAAAAATCTGGGGGAAGAAGGAAGGGGAGGGACATTCGGAGTTACGACATTTTGTCTTCTCAAGTAACCATTACACATGATGGAGCCCTGCTTTCCTGGAGATGGCTGAACATCTACCTGCCAATGGGATGTAGTGAATGAATTCCTTGTTTTGCTTTACTTATTAAACTGTCTTTATCTCAACCCACAAGTTTTCTCACTTTTACCCTTCTGATTCTCTCCCCCATCCCACCAGGGGGAAGTGAGCAAGCAGCCGTGTGGTGCTCAGTTGACAGCTGGGGTTAGACAACAATAAAGTTGTATGCTGTGTTACTGTCACTCTATAAAATAGATTTTTCTACAGGCTAGTCCAACTGCTTTCAAGGCTTCACACTTACTGCAAGCATACAATTCCCATCTCAAGTTTTGTCTACTACTAGCATTGGTGGGCTGGACCTAGCTGGCAGCTAAGCCCCCAGCCAACCCCTCATTCACTCCACCCTATCTCAGTGCAATGGAGGAAGAGAATTGGAAGAACAAAAGCAAGAAAACTCATAGGTTGAGATAAACACAGTTTAATAAGACGAAGGAGAGAAAAAAAAAGAAAAGGAAAAATTAAGTGATGTAAAGACAACCACTCACCACCTCCTACAAGCAGACTAATACCCTGCCAGTCTCTGAGCAATGGCTGCCTTCCTCAAATCTCCATCCCCTCAGGTTTGGGTTTTTTTTGCTAAGCATGACATCATATGGCATGGAACATCCCTTTGGTCCATCTAGGTCAGCTATTCAGGTTGTGTACCCTCCCAACTTCTTGTTCACCCCCAGCCCAGTGGGGAAAGAGAAAGACTAGATACTATGCAAGTACTGCTCAGCAATAGCCAGAACACTGGTGTGTTATCAACACACTTTTAGTCACAGATGGAAAACAGCACCATACAGGATGCTATGAAGAAAATTAACTCCATCTCAGCCAGACCCACTACAGCAATGTACAGACCAAGTAAAATTTGCATGCCTAGATACCAAACTTTATCTTCACTAGGAAGATACGTTCACATACTTACTTCAGATCTAAATTAATGTTTAAATTTGGGGGTGAGGCCCCAGAGGCAGTTTAGGTTGATCCAAATCTCACCTCCCACAATCCTTCCCCTTTTGCACCAGTGGTATTAGTGCCGGTGCAGACAGAATGGAACAGTTTGGGAGTTGATATAGCTAAAATATGATTATTTAAGGGATGAAACAGCTAACCGACTGGTCACAGGAACACTAGACCAGGAAGGAATAAAGAAACGCCAATTCAGATCTATCTTGGCTTAAACTAATAAAGAGCAACACTTACTTCTAAACAAGTAAATTAAGACATGTTTGCATTTAGAATTATTTCCCTTACAACTCCAATAACTTATGTAAGTCTTCACATACCATCAATGCTACGGAAGTCCAGTAAGTATGTCCTGCTGTCCACTTGATACAACTGTAGACTCATTTTGGAGTATGCACTTGTCACTGGATTCTTCCTTTGAACACGCAGATAGTATGGATTTACAGCCTAATACAAAAGAGATTTGAGTTAGTAACTAGAATTGCTTGAGAAGCACTGCACATTGTTTTTCTTATTTCAACTCACTAGTATTATCAAGTTATTCCACACTTATGTGCCAGAGCATTTTTTTTTTATGCCACTCCCCACCCCCCCAAAAAACCCCCACACCACTCACCACATTCCCACAGCCTCAGCAGAAAAGTTAAACACCTTAGCGAGACTTTTCCTGTCAGCATAAATAGCCTCCCTCAAAACTCTTCCTGCACAGCAAGTACAAGCAGTTAGCACAGGCACATGAGATTATTTTCCAGCACAGTGACGTGCGGAATGAAACTCCACAACCGACAAGGTTGTAAAGTAGGTATGTTTATTCAGCACCGGGCAGCACGAGGGGGTAGCCCCGCCAAAAATCGTGCGCGCCGGATTCATGACAAAGCTCTACCTTTATGCTCCTACCTCATACATATTTAACGCGTGTTGCGCAATGCCTATACATATGGATGAGCTGCTCCACTTCGTATTAAAATTAGCGTCCCACCCCTGCGAGTCTGCGCAGTGCCCTCTGTTGGTGGTCGTCGGGGGTCCTAATGATGAAGTAAGGAGTCTTCCTCTTCGTTACCTCTCTTTGACCTCTTCTCTTGGCATGGTCAGTCCGTCTTTGGATCCCGGCCAGACTTGCTGGAACTCTGCCATACCGTGGGTCTGGTCCCACCTGGTTTCTGTTCCTTCAGTCCTTGCTTTAGGGGCTCTAGTTTTCTATTGCTATTGTCTAAGGTCAATCATCTATGATCTACATTATTGTCTAAGGTTAATCACTTATGACTTACAGGTTACACATCTACCACCTTAACTCCTTATCTCAACAGGAGGAATGTAGTTTCAGACTTCTAAGATATGTAATTATACAGCTCAAAAGTTTACTGTTGTCTGTTGTTGTCCTTTATTCTTTTACCTTCCATTCATAATCCAGTTGTTTAATTGCTCGACAAACTTCAGCCATGATATCATTAGGTCGACTCTGACTCCGTATTCCCAAGTGCCACTTTGCTCTTCTTACACCTCGGTGTTTTGACTTCTGTGGATTCAGCTCATCAAGGGTATGGCGTGGCAGTGGTGCTTCAGCTGCTAAAAATGGCACTCTTTCAGGATGAGGGCGAGACAGATTGTGATCATCAAAAAAAGAATCAGGTGGGCTTGTAGCCAAGTAGAAGTCTTTGGCCTCATTCATTATTCTTCTATTATCTATAATGAGGTGATAAGCAACCACTAAAGGGTCCTGAGGATTTTGGCTGTATAGACAGCTTAGCACTTCCTCTTCAGTGCATTCAAACTTATCACACACTTCTTTTAAGGCTTCATCATCAATCATGGTAGAGCTATATGATGGGTCTTCAGGAAACAAGTATTTGGGAAGGTCCTGCTTAAACCATTCATGTTCCCTAGATTTAAAAATAAACAAAGTCTGAGTATATATATGTAAAACAAGCCCTTTTAGTATTAAATTATTTATTAAAATAAAATTATTCTTAGTCTGTACAAAAAAAACCCACAGTTGTCAGTCCAAGTCCCCTTCTGTGCAGCACAACAGTACATAATGGAAAGTGATCACCTCTTTCACAAGATTTTGCTAGACATTTTGCAGGAGACTGAAAGAAATCCTCTTTCCTATAAGAGCTTCAACTACCTAATCTCCAAAAACATTCGTATAACTCATCAACAAGCACTGATATAAAATGGTTGGGTTTTGTAGTTTTGATAGCTTTTTTTTTTACTGCCACTATCCTAGTTTTGAAATATTTTGAACTGAAATTTGTATGCTACCCACTTGAGTTGTCCCTCCCCAAGCACACATGTAATAAATTGAAGAGATCTTGATACTGAATAGCTTCTTTGGTAGATGCTTGAACAAGGATTTCTGAACATTAAAGTCACGTGCTTCCCACCCCCAACAAGCTGCCTATGATTTTTTTCATTCAGAAAACCCTCTACTGTCTCTTTAAGACTTAGAGTTGAGGGAAGGCTATGGAAGAGTAGATCTGTACCTCTTTACTACTGTATCCATAGGCTAGTGTTCGTAAGAGGGAAAAGGAAGTATAAAGAAGGAACCAAATACTTAAGCTGCCCAATCATACAGGAAAAAAAAAAGTTTTGTGTGTCTAGAGTAAGCTGCTTAACTAGCCAAAGGATATGACATGACACCAATTTTAAAAGCATCCTAGTCTGTAGCATAAAGACTTGCTACAGGTTTAAGAGCAGTTATATGGATCAAGCTCTAGTCAGTGTGAGCCTGAGAACATGCCCAGCACAAATACGTTGAGCAAAATGCACTTTCATCATAAGCAAGCAGTTAATTTGGAAGTAGAAAAAGCTTTTCCTATACAACTACAAAGCACAGCTTTAGCTGAATAACTGAGTCAAGCGGAGTATTTTCTTACTATTTATTGCAGTGGGCCTCTTCCCTTACACTCATGCACACGCACATCCCTTAGAAAAATTAAGGTATTCAATTAAACTCAAGAGTTTGCCCTATAAACTGGGATAACATGTCTCATGACTAACAGGACAAAATTGTTTAGGATTCTAAATCCATCTACGCTCTGTAGTCAACATTTTTTTCACATCACTTCTCTTCTGGACTTATTTAACATGACTTAGATGAGTGGACAAACTTAGTTTAAGTTTTACAAAGTTTAGTTCTCAGAGTGCTTTGATTTCTGCAGGAAAGTACTTCCCATTATAATGAAGTAGCAAGGGATATGCATACCACATTTTTTGTTCTACTGAACTCTCAACCCTAAAAGAGGAAGTATTTTCACTAAGGTAGCCTTTCAGAGCTCTCTCCTTAGAGCTTTTTACAAAGGAAACAGGAAAACTTAACTAAGCTACTGCATGAAGGACAGCTTTATTAGCTACCATTTTTTGTTCTACCCACTGCACGCTTGTCAAAGCATCACCCTCTTCAGAATTGAAATAGGGTTTGATATATTAAAACTGTAAACTCATTGAAGTAGGTGCTTAATATATTAGAACTATAAATTAGAGTAAGAGCTTAATTTAGGAGACTGGGTGCCTTAAGGCTGTACAAAGGGCAGATGCAACAGTTGTAGTACTGAATGTCAGAACTTATCTCCTATTTCTTTAAGAAAGAGTGTTTTGGGACAATACAACCTTGTAGTAGAAGCTTCTCTCTCAAAATAAGGGGCCCAGGATTGCTGAGGAATGCCGAGACTAGTCAAAGCTAATGCTTCTGATGCCTCAGCCAGAATAAAGAAGTAGAGAAAAGGCTGCAGTTCACCCAGAAGGTCACAACGACAAAGAGGAGTGGAGGAAGTAAACGACCACCAGATGCCTCTGAAGACCACCGAGAGACTCTAATGCGCATGCGGGAGTGGGCAGTAACCTGTAATAATCAGTTAATGAACAGGGAATCATTTCTTGGAAAACTAGTGAATATGCAGACGTCGCACGTATTTAAACTGTCCATTTNTATTTCATGGCATCAGAATCCTATCTTGGAATCTGGAGCCCATGATGGCTATCTGTAGCTACAAGCTTTAACTTATCAGTATTCTATGTAGTAATTGTCACTCATACACAGATTCATGCCAGGGTTCTAAAGCTAGAATAGAAAGTGCCATCTTACACATGGAACATTCAGCTTTAACAGATGATTTTTTGGAGTGCAGAATAATGAATAAAAGCAGTAGTTTTCAGGTTAAAGAGTCATAGCTTCCCCTCAGACATTTACAGTACAGAAAAGCGGTTCTTTATTAAGAATTTTCTTGCCCAGAGAAGTCAATACAGTGCAGGTTTTGCAAACCATTCTGCAGGTAAACAGGTTTGCTTTATCAGTCTTAAATCTAGTGTTCCTCAGAATTTCTATATGTAATATATATTTGTTTTACTGTGACCTCCAATAGATACTTCATTAGCCACTGGAGATCAGAGCCAGAGCTGAAGCCAACCAACCAGAAGTTAAATTTTTCATCTCAGACTATAAACAGGGACAAGCTATTCTTTGTTCTGCATATTTTCACTGAGATTACCATTCCAGCATCCTGCAATCAGACATCAGTTAATGTTTTACCTAATGTTTCTGACTGTTGCTCTCTTCATTGGATCTACTTGCAGCATGTGTTTCAGAAGACTAATTACAGATGGATTCAAGTACTGAGGGGTATAAAAGATACCATCACATATCTTCTTGAAAAGGGTTGGCACGTGATCATCATCAAATGGAAGTGTTCCACATAACAAAGCATAGAGAATAACCCCACTGCTCCAAATATCTACTTCTGGACCTGCATATAATCTGTGAAAAAGTTAACTATTAGCAATTTGTGTTTAATAATACATTTAAATAGATTTTTTTTTCCTACTTGCTCACATTGTATCACATTTCATTAAGAGTGTGTGAACTTGGGGACAACTTATCTGCAATTACTATACCATTTCAGTGCTGTACCTCCCTTGAACTCTAGTGTCCTTCCCTTTCAAATACATAACACAAGCTAGGACACAAGTACTTAGTTTTCCTCTCTATTGTATAAAAATAATCCACAGATACAATTAAGACAATGGTAAACTGGAAGAAACTTGCACCTGCTACTAAGAAAGCCTGTGTTATACATTGTTATCACTGTTTGAGTGGAATCTATGCAGTCATCTAGCCTCAAAATCTTGGAGACGGAGTTTAAGACAAGTCCATATAGCAGAACTTGTCACATCATCTATGTTTCTGCCTGAATAAAACATACATTTGGCCTCCAACCAGCAAGAGATATTGATGTGGGTAGCTGAAAGCAGCAGATTTGACAATCACCGAGTCAAAAAAAAAATAAGGGGAAAATTACCTTCAGACTGACTATTCTGCAGCAGATATTTCACTGCTACTCAACTTCACAGTAGACTTTGCCTGTATTTCTATCTGCTTCCAAGATCTGAGCTGTGAAATTCTTAAACCAATTCAGGCACACTGTACACACTGGATTTGAGACATTAGACATCACCTCCACCTTACAGGAACTATTCAGAGATAGTTCACTGAAACCGTAAATACTTATGAAAAATTATCAAGTCAATTAAGAGTTCAGCCCAAAGTTTCTCAGCATCAAGCTTGTCAATTGCACTAGTTTTGTAGCCTTTAGAATTAAGCAGCAAAATGAAGTACATACATCCAATAGAAAAGAAACTACCTTCCTGAAATTACTTCTGGTGCAGCATAGTTAGGGGAACCACAGCTTGTTCTTAAAAATTCTCCATCTGACATCATATTTGATAGACCTGAAAGCGTATAAGAATAACTACTAAAGATTCAGAGAGCAAAACGATTTCACACTGCAATCACTAGCAATTCAAATTAGAAAGGTAACTTAATTTATCTCAGTAAGGAAGCAACATTGTTTGGAATTATTCAAGTTTTAATATGAGAATGCCACATGATCCTGCATTTAGTTTACCAGAAATTTGAGTAACATCAATCCATTATTGCACACAATCTAGGAATGTTTGAAAACATATTCATTCTAAGACAAAACCCAGTCCATTTTGGATTACACAGGCATGACAGAGAACAAAGATGCTCTAAGGGAGAGAGCAGCATAGCAAGACAGGATTTTGGTCATTAACAATAAAGTGTCTTAAACCACATTCGTTTCTAAATGCCAGAGTGGAAGATGCTACCACAGAATTGCATAAAATTCTGTAAGAAATTATATAGAATAAGGAATCTGAGGAATGCACATGGCTTCGCCACAATTTAGATATCTGTACTGCATCAATTGGTTCCCAAATCACTGCAGTTTAGTATAGCTTGATGTTTAGATATTGTTAGTGATTATAGCATACTTTAGAACTAGGCTATCTTCATTCACCAGCCCTCAGCATACACTATGAGCAGTAAAGAACTACCACTTCTCAAACAGCTGTATTTCCTCAGTGGAGGCTGCATAATCAAGATTACTACAGGCCAGAGAACTCAGTCTCAGAGAAGGAATTATGCCCTTTTACTGGGGAGGGGAAATATGAAAGAATACAGCTTGGCTAGCTTTCATACAAAAGCTTTTAAGTTCTTGCTTAATAAACTTGTCATGATTAACCGAGTGCTACAGCTTTTCTGATACTTGTGTTACAGGAAGATTTTTTTATAAGTTGCTGTACTTCATTTCTTCACCAGGTAAGCCATTTCACCCAAAGCATTTTATATTCCTACACTTGAGAGATCACTATGAATCCCAGCGCACATATACTTGAACACCATACTTTTAAGATATACTTAGAATAGTCAGCATTACCTAGCACCATTCAGAGACGTCTAAGCGCTTTACAAAGGCAGGTATTATATACCACACCTACAAGAGATATATCATGATGATGTAGCACTATGGATACCTTAATATGCTTATATGGTCAGGTTTCCCGATTCAGATAATTCCAGGAACTAGCTACCAGTCTTCTCAGCAACTGTGTAGTCCTTCGTAAGGGCTACGAAGCTGGTGAGGGNAACAGCTAGTATAAACAACTAAGCTTTCTGATTAGTTAGGCAGCTATATAACAAAAAGCACAGGAGTTTGCAAAATTAACTGTTCTTATTTTACCTTTTATGCTTTACATTTTTTTCAATCACATCTTTAGAGTTTTTAAAGTGAATTTAAAATAGTTTCATACAAGTAGTGTATTTTACTAAAGCAGGTGGTCCTTAAATATGATGAACTGTCCTTGCACTGTACTTCCAAGAGAGCTAAGCATCTGCATTTTACAGATGGAGAAACAGGCAATAAGAGTAAATTGTGAAGTGTCAAGGTAGGAAACTAAGTCTATTTAGCATTTCCGAGATAATATTAAGCAAGACCAAACAAAACAGTTCACAATTTCACCCAGTCACAGAAAATACTTGACTCAAAGAGAAAGCTTTAAAGGAAAACGAATTCTACATGTGTGCAAGAACACAATTTTGTTTTACAGTCATACTCTTCAGGTTTTCTTGTATTATGTCCCACACCAGGATATTAGAGTATACACATTTTATTCATTATTTCCCATAGTAATTAACAGGATCTAAATAACACCAGAAATGTGATCGCATATAAATAGCAATGCTTACCGAAGTCAGCTATCTTGGCATTCATGTGTGCATCAAGCAGCACATTTTCAGGCTTCAGATCTCTATGTACTACCATGTGCCTGTGACAGTAATCCACACCAGAAAGGATTTGCTGGAACAGACGTCTACTTTCCTTTTCATCAAGCTAAGACAAATAAACGTTTTAAACAATTTTGAGACAGTGGAAGATAACCTGGTTTTCCTCTATATGAATTGAGGGCAGTTTTCCCATGACCTAAAGTTATCATTCATAGTTTTTGATACTTTATACAGCAGATAATCAGAACTTGTAGCAGAAAGCATCATATCTTACATAATTTTATTTGTACCTGTCCTGGTTTGAGCTCTGATATTCAAGCACAGTTGACAAGCGAAGTTGACAAAAGTTGATGACAATCAATGCAGAAGTGATAAATTTTAGATGTTACTTATGCTCCAGTTAGCCCCGAACAGTAGATTTAGCTGGGCATTTCCTATAAACACCCCCTAATCTATGTCAAAGTTTGCTCAATCTAACAACTAAAAGTATCCTGACTATCTAGATGGTTTGTCAAAAGCGACTTTGGGACTTTCACAGAAAACATTCTATTAGTAGAAAAGGGTAATAAGGGCACAATGGCAGCTTTCCAATAATAGATTATACCAAAGAAATAGTTTTCAACTACTCCAACGGGATACATAGCCATTGTAAATTAACATATCAGTATCATTTATTCTTCAGTAAAGCGGAAAAATGCTATGAAGTCATACATAAATACATACATGTTAACATATAACTGTTTTTAGTTTCAAAACAAGATGCAGTCATAAAGTATATTCTAATAGTTAACTGCAAAATTAATGCTGAATACATAAAAACAAACCTTCATTTAACAGGAATGTTGCAAAAGCAATAACAGAATGCAAGTCATTCATTTGTAGAGTTGGACTACTTCTTACCCTTCCATTTTTACAGATATAATCAAACAGTTCTCCTCCTGAAACATATTCCATCACCATGAAAATGTCAGTGGGTGTACTGATGACCTGGTACCTGATAAGAGAAGGTATCTGTTAAGTCTACACACTCAGTAAAAGAAGCTAGTTACATTTAGTAAAACCAAAGTTGTGCAGAGTCAGAAAAAAGTATACTTTAATTTATCAGCCAGTTTACAGCTACTGGAACAATAATATTTTTCAGAAGCTATTTCCTCTCCTTTCACTATGTGATGCCATCATTGACAAGACTAGCAGGGAATTTGTATTTCCCACCAGGAAAAAGTCAGTCTTCATACTTTCAGAGGACTATTCTTAGTCAAAATGATTTCTATGAAGCCGTTTACAGTGCTGCCCCACAGACATCTTAGTGCAGTGAGGAAGGAATTCAAAAGGACTATGCTAGTGTCTCAAAAGCATACACCTTTCAACCTTAACAGGCAAAAAAACCCACCCCACTCTGCCTTGCCATAAATAAAAAGAAAGTGTACTTCAAGACTTGAAAAATTATGATTAAGAGCAATTATCTTTTACAAAGAGACCTAAGTTTGTCATTAGTATTTAAGAGCATTGGCATCCTAGTTATTATATTTTTATCATTATACTTTTAGTTTGAAAAGAGTTTTGATGTTTTTAAATAACTAGTTTATGGCCAAACTCCCTGCTTAAGAGACTGATATGTTTTCTACATAGCCTTACCTGAAAGTTGTTTATTTTTCCCCCCCTTACAGCAGTCAGAAGCGATCAATTTTTAATGATCAAGAAAACGCACACTGATAAGCCAAAATTCAGATGCTACCTCCTGTCTTCTCAATATAGTAACTGGATGAAAGTGAATGTTTCAAGGTACTACACTTAAGCATACAAATATCCCAGTTGTAAAAAAAGAATTGAATTCACACATGCACTACAGAACTGAAGTGTTCTTCAAAATGCTGATTCTAATACAAGGGGGAAAACCAGACACGCTTCAGCTTACTGAGACAAGTTATTCTTGAACTGCATAGACAGCAATGAGTTCAGACTATCCAGATGAATATGTGTGTGTGTGTATTTAACAGCTTAGTATTACAGTGTAGCATTCCAATAACCTGAATACTATTCTGAGGCAGTTATCAACATAAGCTCTTCAAAGTTAACCTTACCTAACATCTTATAGTCCAAGATGCTTTACCATTACTAATTTTCTCTCAAATACCTTGTCTCAAAGTATGTCATGTACTTAAACATGAACATTCTGAAGCCATGGCTAAGACACTCAACAGAAATAGTATTTTAATCCTTTTAATCCAGAAGTTACAGTGCAACAGTGCAACCTCATTTCTAACAGCATTACCCTTAATGACCTTCCCCATAGTTGTGAAATCAATGAGCTCCATGCTTCAGGCAAACATGAGCAACAGTTTATAGTTTAGATCTTCACAGTGATTTTCTATCCTCTGGATAGTGAGATAGTGGAACAATACTGGGAGATAAACCTCTCAGCATCACTGAAAAGAATGATCCATTCTGCACCTCACATGTTTTCAGCCTCTTGGAAGACTCAGAAACGCTTCTCTATAGTCAGTTAATTTTTCTATTTACGGAAAAGGAGGCTGTGGAATAGTTGCATACCTATAATATAAATAAGGTTATCAAACCACACAGCACAGATAACCAGAATACACAGAGAGGTAATTTTATATAGGAAAACAAGATGCATTCTATTGCTAGAGGTCAAAAACCACAAGAGGAGATGCTCAAGGTTTTTATTTAAAGTATAGTATAGAAAGAAAATCTTATTGAGGCAAGCTTGCAACTGCATATACTGCTAAAGCATTGTATGAAATTTTTAATAAGACACAGCAGTGTTCCAGATTAAACATTGCTTCATCTGAATACTATAAATTAGACAATGTGTTTACCTTTATTCCCAAGTATCCACTTCCTAATTTTGTTTTAGCTACAGGTATGTGCTTTGGACTTGTTCATGAATTGTAACTGACAGCATTAGCAGTTCTGCAGCCAGACAAATCGGCTCAATAGTCTTCTGAAAACTGACCCACTGCAGAAGTTAGCGTGATGATCTAACTGTCCTGGTTCCGGCAGG
>VXBO01011438.1:0-73183 GCA_013400135.1 Rhinoptilus africanus
ATGTGTCTTGATTACTTCTAGGGGGAATAAAAGATTATTTTCTAAATTTACCTTAGCAAGCTAAAGAAGAAAAATTGTCTAAGTATTTGCCAGCCCTACACAGGCATATTCATTTATTCTAGTCTCTGCGTGTTTGGAACAGTTAAATAGATTACATATATCACCATGACAAAGATCAGATACAGTAAGCTGAAAATAACATCAGCTTGCATTAATCAGTCCCAAGAGGGGTGTTCCCACATGACTGAGCTCCTTCTGAAGCAATTAAGCTCTGTTTAAAAAATTAAAAAAAAAATAAAAATCAATTTGTAGAAACTGGTAAGTCTGAGCTAAACTTACCATAAAGTGTAAAAAGAGGAAAACCCATGCAAACTCCCAAACAACCAACCCCCAAACAGAACAAGGAAGCTCATCAATGAAGATTCCAAAAATCTTGACATTGCCCAAAAAACAATTAAATAAATCAGGGCACTGCTTAACACCAAGGTGTATTCACTTGCATCCTCTTGGGAATATTTTCCAATCAATAGTGCAGACATCTATATTTGAAGTTTTTGTATGAAGTAAAATGTTTTTCTGAAATAGGCAAACATTTCTTAAAAAAAAATTATTCGCTGAAATATGATATTTCTAAACTATGTCAAAATTCAAACAAGGGGTTCTAGTATGATTTATTACTGAACTGTGGTGTCAAAACAAGAATTTTAATACACTTTAGGAAAGTTATTTCTTTTCACGACATAGTAGATCGATGTTTGTTATTGGAGTTATTAGATTTTGTGAAGGGGATTGTAACTCATGAAAAACAAATTCTACTGCCTAGAGAATAAAGCAAGCTGCATTTTTTTTCACTAGAATAAAACAGTATACCAAGGGTCTTCTATGGCAACTAAAGGCATTTTGAAAAATGACCATAAAAGTTTGTATACATTCTTATGCAAAATCAAGTCAAACAACGAGGACCGTTCCAGATTTTTTTGGCAATGCTTTCACAATTTTACTTTGTCCCTTAAAAGTTTTTCCACATTTCCTTTTGTGTACCTGAATTTTAGAACCAGGCCAGCCTAAGGACCCATTCCAGATCACAGTAAGAAGCTGTTTGAATTTCAGTTTCAAGTAGGCTGCCAGAAACGAATAGACACAGTAAGTCTAAGCCGTGACAACTAAACATAGAAAAGTAATGTTTGTGAAATATTTAAGATCATCACACCCCAAGAAGTCGTACAACTATATTGTCTCTGCAAAGGATGCAACATTCAGGCAAGAGATTTTACAGAAAACGTGGCAAACAAAACCTTTCATAATTTTTTTCTAGGCTTAAAAAAATTCAAGCTAAAGATTTTTTCCTTGTTACTCAGAAGATAAAAAAGGTATACAATTATGAAAAAAATATAACCTGACCCATAAATATCCTGGATCATTTTAGAATAGGCTGCAAGTCCAAAAATCTTCCACAATTTCAAATGTAATGTGAAGTCAAAAAATTGATCATTTTTAGGGGCCTTTTCATAATTTATTTCTCAAACAACAAACTGTCTCCAGATTAGAATATCAAGTAGTTATTTGACTGATAAATAGTAGAAAATTAGAAATATCACAGCCTTCAGATTTCCTCCAGAAAAGACAGTCCCCTCAGAGGTTCTCTTATCCTTCATTTATTTCTGAAACAAACATGATTTGTGTGTGTCTGGCTCACTCAGGGAGTGCATTTTCCTAGCAATTATCCAGCCTCCTCCTGAAGCTCATACAAACTTCCCATCCACAATAAACTTTGACAAGGAATTTCACAATTGTGCGACTTGATGCACAAGAAATGGCTTCATTACTTCCTGTGAACCTGTCTCTTATTACCTTAATTTGAATCCCCAGCATCTTGCTTGTACAAAAGAGATGATTAATAGATTTTTCTATCCTTCCTCTCCAAATTAATTTTCTGTTTCTTCTGACCTTTAGTTTATTTTCCCCTCATCTAACTCTTAAGACTGAAATCTGACAGCTATACTTTGTACAGAGGTTGTTCCAAAGCCGTTCGTTCATCCCTGTTGTGCTTCCCTGAAGCTTTCCCCATTCCATTTCATCTATTTTGAGATGAGGGTGGAAACTTTATAGCAAAACTTTATGGCAAAATGATTATTATTTTTTTTTTCCCTCTAAAAACTCTTGCTTTTAATTTTGTTACCCAGTAACTACTGACCTTTAAGTCTGTCTTTAAATGGAACTACAACACTATACTGAGAGCTTTCCCTTGAGTGGTACTGGTCTGTTGTGTACCCATGGATAAACACATTCCTAATGTAGGTTTTGTTGTTTGCTTTTAAATCAACGCTGGTTTCATGCACAGTCCCTGCATTTCCCAAGCTTTCGCAGCTCTTCTTGATCTCCTCTCGTATTTACTACTCACATGTTTTCTCACCTTAGAGTGAGCTGAAAAATATCAGCCAAGTACCATTTGGTATATAAAAAATCAAAATTAAACTATTTACTTTGTTCCTATCAAAATACTATAGACATAAATCCAAATTTTTACCTTTCACTGTCTTAGATAAAATAAGCATCTCCTGATTTCTCAATACAGCTAAAAATAATAATAATTTTTTTTTTGATGGACTGCCTGGGTTTGTGTGAGTGGCATAGTAACAAACTGAATATATATCACCTACTTGTGAAAACAAGCTAAGAGCTCCTGACGGCAGCCAGAAGCAGGGAAAAAAAAAACAAACCCAAAAAAGTATGAAATCCCATGGCTAAGGAGAACTATTTCTATTTTGGATGCACAAAAATAAGTTATTTGTGACGACTGAGTATGCTCCCATGGGCTGCAAAATACTGCGAGTGCCTCTGTGACTCTGTGGGAGAGATGTGAATGCACATCGGCAAATCTGCCAAACAGGGAAGACATTTCAAGTGAGCCTACGGATTGTTCAAGGTGCCAAAGAGAGCTAAGTGTGTGAGCGAGTCTGAAGGGGTGGTCAAAAACCCCATCCCATCAACAGAACTGACCCAACATGGCCATGAGAGTTGTTCAAATTCTATTTCTTAGACCTCTTGTTACAAAGGGACATTTATCTTTGGAAATTGTTTTTAGAGACGTTTTATGCCAAACACATCTCAGTTCTGTCAGTGTTCAGCCGTTAACTAGATGACCATAAGCCTTTCAAACTTCTGGCATAAATACATGTTTTCATGCAAATACAAGCTATAACTGTCAGGAATACACCCTCATGTAAGAAAAAAGTGGAAGAGCTCAGGACTGCTTTCTCTTCCTAAACAGAGTTAGAAAAATTAGAAGCTGTGGCTGAAACCACCGTGGCTTCAAGAAGTAGATGAAAACCATCACACTCTACTTGTGAAAAAGCACTGAAAGTGACAGGAGGTCTGTACTGGTTTTGTCTGAGATAGCAATATACCAGATACTATGAAGAAAATTAACTATGTTTTGGATTTGTGACAAAAACAGTGTTGATAACAGGAATGTTTTAGAAAAAGGTCCATAAAAAAGGATATTTATAATTTTTTATAAAAGCCAAAGGCTACTAAGCATTCTGTGACTTTTTTAGCTGTCTCACTTTATATATGCGTACTGGTTTTGGCTAGGATAGAACTGGGAGAGGACACAGCTGGGACAGCTGACCCCAGATGACCAAAGGGATATTCCATCCCATAGGACGTCACGCTCAGCAATAAAAGCCAGGGGAAGGAGGAGGAAAGTGGGACATTCAGAGTTGCAGTCTTTGTCCTCCCAAGTAACCATCAGACATAATGAAGCCCAGCTTTTATGAGGACGGCTAAAAACCTGCCTGCTGATGGGAAATAGGGAATGAATTCCTTGTCTCGCTTTGTTTGTGTGTGTGGCAGTTGGTTTATCAAATAAGCTGCCAGAACCCATGGGTTTTCTGACTTTCACCCTTCCAATTCTCTCTCCCATCCCACCCTGGGGGAGTGAGTAAGCGGCTGTATGGGTCACGGCTGGCTACAGGGGTTAAACCATGACAGAGGTCTCAAAATTTTTCATTTACTTCCATTATCTGGCATTTTAAAGTTGTGAAAAGTTAGCTAACTCCATTTTAAGAATACATTTAAATTATAGATACTTTATAACATGCACAATAAAATAATGAAAAAAATTAAAAAGAAAACAGGTAAAAGCCAGAAACGTACAAGCTTAAATTAAAATTGAACTAAAAGTTTATTTTCATAACCAGTTTCAGGAAGATAGAAAACTTTCCAGAATGCTTGAATCTCAATTTAATGTCTTTTTCATCAAAATCTCTGGATTCCTATAGGTTTATTTTAATTAAAAAAAAATAAAAATAACAATAACGACTCCAAGTGGTTTTAGAGTATTTAGATTATCATACTCATCATACTCAGTAGTGCTGGGAAAGCATTTGATTCCCTCTACACACTAGATCCCCTCATGGACTCACAGGAGAAACTTGTATACAGAAAGTATTCCTGGCAACAAGACAGTCTTCAATACCTACGGAGCTATGTTGGCCCACTTTTCTATATTTTTCTATAACTGTTCTTGTCCGGCTAACCTCTATTATTAAACACATATTTTAGCTGAAGCATATCAGGACAAATTCACTGTCAGGGACTCTTCAGAGCCTAGACTTCTTTTCAGAAATAGAGAGTACAATTTTTGACATTTTTTAATATTTGAAAAAACCTATTTCCATAGTAATGAATTAATATATATGCTGGATTTGATTTCCAATATAACCACACATGAAAATAATTAATTTTTTTCCAAATATTTCACACAAAGTGCATGCTAACGCAATATTAAAGCATCACAATACTAAATGTCACAAACCACTGTAAGGATCTGACACAATTTCAAAGTTCCCGTAGCGACTCAAATCTTTCTTTTTTTTGAGAGTTATTTGAGAATTATTATGCTGTAAACATTAACAGGAATGTTTACAGGAAGCATCAACCCTCAAAAGCTTCAGATCTGAACGAGCCCCCTGACTATTGTCCAGAGATGCTCTACACCACCACTACCAGCAGACTCAGGCTGATCTGGTTAGTTGTCTTAGCAAGGCACAGCAAACGCAAATTGCCATTACGTTTTCCTTCTAACAGTCCTTGCTGAAAAGACATTCAGCACAAGAATGGGGTGGAGGAAGAGAGGATGGTGTACTGACCAAGACTAAATTTAGGTTCCCACAACTCTGTTAATTCCTCTTGTTTCTTATTCATTTCTTCTGCCTTGAGAAAAGTACAAACTGTTCCTTCCCATTGAGGCCAACTGCAGTTTTACATATACAGTGCATGGCCCCTGGAGATCATTACTTAATTAAGGTACGAAATAAAAGTGCTGTGATGGTGTTCATTAATTTAAGGGATAAGAGTAGGTCACTGTTCAAACTAACACGGCAATAACAATGGATTTTTGTATTCATGTCAGTACTGCATATTTAAACCTCAGGGAAGAACTGTCACGGTCTACTTGTCCGAGTGGGAAGGCTGGCCTCCTCAAGCTATGCTTTGAATAACTGTCACAGAAGAGCACGAGCTGCTTCTTCAGAGCCTCAAGGTCCCAGACTGTTTAGTCTATCATGATAGCAAAAACTCTGAGGAGGTGTTTTATGTGAAACACATTTCTGAAGTTATGCCTACACAGTTTTGCAGAAATATTATTCCATTTTTATCTTTGCGTTGGCAAAACCCCTTGCTGAATCGCACATTTCAAACAAAACTTCAGCTAACGGAAGGGAAAAAGATCACAAAGGTATGATCTACAAAAAAGCAAACAAGTTCTATATTTTACATTAAAAAATGATATATATAATTTAATAAATATAATTTCATTTAAATATAGTTTACCAGTTTTACAACAGTCCTTTGATATCAAGCCGTCTCTAAAACATTTATATCCAGTAAGGGGAAATGTTCAAAAGAAGATTCCATTAGCTAACAAGATTTGGGTCAAATACTCATTTCAAAGCCAGCATTTTGGTCCAAAGAGTAAATTAAAACATATACATATTTCATGACAAAGAGTGAAATTCACTACTCTATATACAAAAGCCTAAGAAATTGGATTCTTTCTAGAAATGCAATAAGATTTTAGACAATAAAACCCAGAAGCATGTTCTGAAGCTGTTTCTTCACCCCTCAGTGATTTTTCTTCCATCAGAGCTTCCTTCTAATGTGTGAAGCCGGTGGCTGCTCCTTCTGGCCTACCCATGTTTCTGCTCCTTAGACAACAATAAGGCAGAGGTGGAAGGACAACTGAAAAGGTTCAGATTGAATACTCAGTGTTCATTCTGGGGCAGAACCCAAATTTGGTGGTTTGAAGAGCTGAGATTGAGATAAACACATGACAATTACTAAAACCTGAGCATATCACCATAGTGTGAATCAGCCTCTGATTCTCCAAGGGCATTTGAGTCCTCTTTCTCCTAATAAACTGTTGGCACGTACTAGGGATGTTCGGGTTGTTATTCCCTCAAACACTCCCTCATTGATTTTTAAGGGACTAATTGGCCTTGGTATAACTTATCTCTAATGAAAAAAATACTCTGAAAGTTGACCTCGTAGTCCATTCACTAGATTTCTTATTTATAAGAGAATATGTATTTACATCCAGGCCTTTTATGCTTCAGATATCATAGAATCTGGAGATCACCCAGTGATCTGGAGATCACTCTGCCACTTCCTCTGCTCAAGTTTGTGCCCGTTACCTCTTGTCCTGTTGCCAACCACCACTGAAAAGAGCCTGGCCCCATCCTCCTGAATTGGCCAAGGCACCACTGTAATTTTAAAAAATTTGTACATTCAAATAAGATATTCAGTAAAGCGAGGGAGGACAGTGCCCACGTTTACCACTATGGTCAGATCCAGAAGAAACCTCGCAAAGATTCATCTTTTCACATATCACATTCCATAGAAGTATCTGTAGTGTTTTCCGCTGAAGACATTAACTTCTGTTACCTGGAACATTTTTGCTATTGCTTGAAACTGTTAAAAAAAAAAATAAATTCTGTCCCAAAATATTCCGTCAGTGCCATACAACTCATATTTACCCTTGAAGCATCATCATGAGCCTATAACTTGGGGATTTTAAAAGGAAGTTATTTGTCTTTGTCATGACAACCCACACTTAGAGAAGATATCTCTATATAAAATTGAAATGGATTTTGAAATTAACATTTCAGTTATTTCCAACACAACACCACTTAAAAGACTACTGTTCACAAAACCAATTCATTTAAAAAACAGAGTAAGCCATCGGTAGGTTTGCTGTTTTTTTCTCCACTGTGGCTAACGAATAATAACCACCAATTTGTGTACTGAAGTAAAAATGTTTTCTTCTCCTTAACTAAGTATTTTCTGCGCATCTGATTTATTATTCCAGTCCCTGATTGCAGGCCTGTCAAAATAGTAACGTGAAGATTAGCCTAGCTGAGATTATTCCATCTGACTATAGCCCTGCTGCCTCCACCATTTTTAGTTTCTCTCCATTTCTTTGGAGATTCCTTTTCTAGTGGCATCTGCCTGGAAATACCTCCAGGCCTGGAAGCCAGCAACATGCTGTTGTGTCTATCTCTAGGGATATCTGTGACCAGCTTGCTTTTATTTAAAACAAACAAACAAGCTAAAAAAAGCCCCAACAAAAACAAAATCCAAACCATAACAGAAAAACCGAAAACAAAATCTAACCAAAGAAGCCACGAAAAACAAACAAAACCCCAAAACTATTTCACTCACAGTGTCTGATTACTACAAATAAGATGCACACAGAGCCATATATAGACACATACACATCCAAATCCACAAGTAAGGACTCTCACAATACATAAGTAATACATAAATACACATACTCAGTAACAAACACATATTCTGTCAAATTCTAAGTATATACACTTCCCAGATTATAAATATCCTTTGCCCACACGTTATAACAAACTGTTTGAAAACTGATTTCTCCTCCCCAAGGCTGCCTCACCATACAGCTCTGGTCAGCGTGGAGTCCTGATTTACCCGGATCAAGTCGTACAGGAAGATACTATATTCAATACACAGGAGAATGAGACCTCTTGGTCCGTTTTGCCTTCTGGTTTTCAAAGGGCCAATTGCCTGCCTCTGCCAAGTGTTCTCAAAGACACATCTGACTCAGACATAGGACCAACGGTCTAAAATGGTAAAGTCCTGGTTAAATATTATAGAATCATAGAATGGGTGAGGTTGGGAGGGACCTTTAAGATCATCAAGTCCAACCATTAACCCCCCCTGACAAAAACCCCTTCTAAACCATGTCCCTCAGTACCACATCGACCCTTTTCTTAAACACCTCCAGGGATGGGGAATCCACCCCCTCCCTGGGCAGCCTCTTCCAATGGTTAATAACCCTTTCAGTGTAAAAATATTTCCTGATATCCAATCTAAACCTGCCCTGACATAACTTGAACCCGTTTCCTCTTGTCCTATGTTTCACTGTCCAAAAATAAAACTAGATGCTGTGCTGTAATCTCAATAGTTTACTCATTCACACAGTGCGATATCCAGAAGCTGACTGATCACATTAAAAATTCTGGTCCCATCAGTAAATGTGTGTTTATAAACAGACATTTCTTTCAACACAACCGTGCTTTGTCATGTGGAAGCCACTGCGATCACCTGCAGTGCAGGATTGTAGCTGAGCCCAGGTTGGTTGGAAGCTCTAAGCAGCCACAGCGGGAAGCAACTGCGAGCAACTCCTCACAGTCAGAGCTTGTCTTCCTTCCCACTCCTCCTTCAAGGATAGCCACGTAAAACAAAACAAAGTAGAAGGAAAACAAACATTTGCCTTCCAGCCCCATGCCGCCTGCATTGATATTTACCACTCATCTCAGTGGAAAAACAATAATATTCTGAGCCGAGGCTTCAACATTGAAATAAACAAACAAAATTACCCATTTGGTTTCTCTAGGCAGCTATTGAGATCTTCCCACAGACACGGCCATCGGCCAAGGTGTGAATCACAGCAGTTCAGTCGAGGCTGGAAGCCAGGCTCTTTTCAGTGGTCCCCAGGGACAGGACAAGAGGGAATGGGCACAAACTTGACCATGGGAAGTTCCACCTAAACCTGAGGAGGAACTTCTTTCCCTTGAGGGTGGCAGAGCCCTGGCCCAGGCTGCCCAGGGAGGTGGTGGAGTCTCCGTCTCTGGAGACATCCCAAACCCGCCTGGAGGCGTTCCTGTGCCCCCTGCTCTGGGTGACCCTGCTCTGGCAGGGGGTGGGACTGGGGGATCTCCAGAGGGCCCTGCCAACCCCCACTGTTCTGGGTTTCTGTGAGGCAAGTGAGGAAGGGCTGTGACCAGCCTGAGGGGCAATAGAAATGCCAACATGTATGACTTGGCTACAAAACCCTGTAAAGCTTAGAAGGATACCAGATGTAAATAACATGAGCCAAAAGGTACAATAAACACACAAACAAGAAATATAAGTGAACAAACTCTGGATAAAAAAAATACATGAAGTAATGAGCTACTAAGCAGACGAACATAAAGGGAACTGTCAAAGACTGGTGGACCACACAAAATCATTATTTGCCATTTGCAATATGAGTCTGTGCTTAATCAATAAATCACTAAGTAAGTGGGATGCCTAGAAAAAAATGGATGTGGCAGAATCTGGGACAAAGAATAGCTCAATAACTAAGAACAGTCATAAACAAGAAATAAAAAGGTTCAGACAGAAAGAGCAGCACACTTGCTGCACTCATTAATAGCTACAGTTCTTTTAAGTGAGAAGAGTTTTAGAATTTATTACTTATATCTGCAACACAACAAAAGACAGAAAAGGCTCTAAGTTTTTAAGGAACGTACACGGAGATGTAGATTCAGATAATTCATGTAATAGGAATTAAGCAAACCAGAGTTCTAGAGTAAGACGTATATCCTGTTAGTCCAAACCTAGACTCTGTACTCCTTTTCATCCTCATTTAACTGATTGCTTGCACTGGATGATCTGAAATTTTTATATCTGAAATATTGCAGCTAAAATGGAGAACGCTTTCAGACCACTTCCAGCACTAACAAAATCATTCAGGAAACAAACTGAATCAATCTAAACTCAAGAGATTTAAAACTTTGAACTCACCTTGCATTCAGAAATAAACTTTTGAAGCAGTTTTCTTTTGTATACTTCTCCAAGTCTCTTTCATCCAATGAAAAAAATAAAGCAATCCCCAAAACTAAATTTAATATGATTATTTGTTGAGCACTTTACTTTAAGCATTTTACATTGTGTACTAGATAAAGTAGTATGAGCTACAAGAATCTTGCAGTCTATATTAGGCAATATACATGGACACAAGATTTAAGCAAGGATCTTTTTAAGCAAATGTAATCCTGAAACGTGATTATTTCACAATGCTAACAGTGCATGACTGGTTTTTTACCTGCCTCCTTTGGAGACAAAAGAAGAAAAAGTCTACAAGACTTATTTAATATATAATTTTTCAGTTTTAAGTCTCTTTTTTCTTCACATTTCATTTGAAAACCAAAGACAAAAACTGAGACAATTGCTGAATGCAGCAAGAATGTCTTCTCTCAAAACCAGGAGCACCTGTGTTTTATAACGCAAAATTTGACATCACAAAAGCAGAGAATATTACTATGAAACTTCATTCCGTTGGTACCATCATGCCTTGGATGTTAAACTAAAGTCTGTGTAACAGATTTCTGGGTTTTGTTTTCATTTTTGTATGTAGGTGTTTCTGTGCCTTTCCCCAGGCCTGGCTGGAGGCGAGCAGCTTCTGAACAGAAATTACTCAGTTGCGTTCGTGTGGTACCGGGGTACTGAGTTTCCTTTCCTCTCCTCATGGGCAGAATTCACCATCACATTCAATACCCAACTGATGTTGTTAAGTCACTTCCAACTGTGTGTAATTGGCTTGGAGCATCTGCAAACACATTAATATTTGTTTTCAACCTACTCAATAACTTTTTTTTTTTAAAGTGTACTGTTCTTCATACTTCTTGCATATACCCTTAGAGTCCTCACGAGTCAGATTTTCAAGAGCAGGTTTACTCTCCTCCTGTTTGAGTGGGGGCTCACAGGGGTATCACTAGCCGTAAGGCTGACATTGAGTGCATAAGACCATGATTTATTATCCCTGCCCAAGGGTAATTTCGAAATCAAGAAGATCCATTCCCTATCCCATTCCTCCCCCCATCTACCTAAAAAGCTCTCATTGTTGGGAAACAGCTGTCTTCTCCCCTCTCCTCCCATTATCATTGTTTTCTGTGTCATGATCTACCAACACCTATCAATATCTCTTTCCTAGCTTGATGAGGTTAAATACAGACATTTTAGAATCTTATTAATCCACTGCTTGCTCACATCTGAGAAATGAATAGTAATTTTTATTATTTGAAAGCAATATGAATTTAAGTGATATGATGTAAGCGGTCAGTTTGGTACAAGAGAATACTCCTTAAAAAAAAACAGCGGTGAGATGTGTGGTCTACAGACAGTTAATAGACACTTACAGGAGTGAGATGCCAACAAAAAGGATTTCACCCTTTGTTATAAATTTCCACTTATAGTTACTGAAAATGCACTCTTTCATTATGAAGTTTGAAGCTCTAAATAAAGGCAAAAGTAAAAACACTTTAGCAACTGAAAAAATGAAGTCAGATTATTGACAAAAGGAGAGCAGCAAAGTTAGATGGAATTTATTAATCTTTAATAGACTTATGAATAAGTTTCACAAGGCTGCAATATTCACTGAGACTCAAGAAAAACAAATTCAATTATTTCTATATAGCTACAATAAATATTATTCAGTATGAAGATAGCAAAGAGCAGAAAAAAAAAAAAATTAGGAATTCAGCTTCTTACCAACATTCACTAACAGCAAATGCACAAAGAAAAATCAATATAAAAGATCTGGCTGAAGAAATGTAATCATATCTTGCTGAGCTATTTATGAATGTAATGTCAAGTCATCAGTTCAGACAATTAAACCTGCAAAAGAGCAAAAAACCCACCAAAAAAGAATACAAAACCAACAACAGATACAACCTTTTGTTCTACAGTACTCTTGTCGGGTAGAATGTTTTTTTTAAAAAAATAGTTCATCTCTCCAAGCACAAAAACATAGATGAATACATTTGAGGCTCAGTGGTATGTGAAAAGTAGAAGCCTGTTTACTCCAGCAAATGCATTACTTCAGACAAAGGTCAGGAAATCCTAAAGCACTTTTTTTTTTTTCCCTTTTCTTTCTCTCCATACTGTTGCTCCCATAAAAAAGAGCAAGTATCTTATCTAACCACCTTGTAAGCAGCCAGAAAGGAAAAAAAAAAACAAGAAAAAACCCCAAACAAAACCAAAAATCAGGTTCCAAAATGCAGATAATTCTATCAGATTTCTTAGGATTATTATGTTATTATTACTAAAATGAAACAACAACAAAAAAATCAACAACTGGAGAATGGAAGCTATTTTTCTCTGGAATCACTAAAGCTTAAGTCCATTCAAATTCAATTTAACCACACTCTGCAAGGTTTTCTCGATGTTTATTACATTATAGTATTAGTCCTATCAATGTACTACCCACATGCATAGCTGTTCTTTAGACTGCATTTGATTAAAGAAAATATGTTTGAATAGCGCCAACATCTTTCAATTAGCAGATAGACGGATAAATGACTTAGTAGAAAGGCAATGAGTAGGAGGGTCATTTCCATAACTCTATTCTGGAAATCAAAGTTTTATTCTTTTTCTCCCAAAACTGCCTTCAGTGCCCAAAAATTCCCTGATCTACTTCGTCATTGTGAAGACATGATGGAAGGAAACAAAAAATAAAAGCTTCAGAAAACTCGTTTCTTGCAAGAACCTATTAGCTATGTTTACTACAAGGAAAAGTAGCTCAGCATGGATTGCTTTATTACTTAAGTGCTGGGATATTAATTACCCAAGATTCAGCCTCTAATAAAATATTCATACTGCTTTGCATGGGTGGGAAAATAATGCACAATAAGCACAGCAGAAAGTTCTGTCTATAAACATCACTCATACTTAGTTCAGTGTAGAAGCGTTCTTCGAAACCTTTTTTGCTCCCAAAAATTAGCGATCAGTGGAGGATGTGAAATATTAACAAATTAAAAAAAAAAAAAGCTTTTCAATAACATTGAAGAAATACATGGATCTGAAGATCAATATTTATGATGGATATGCAAATTTTCTAGACAGAAATGTTCACATAATTTGCAGCCGAGTGAAATGGGAATTATTTATTTTGCATAGACTCAAACGGTGTTACTTTTATAATCTAATGTCCAACTCGTGGACAGTTTAATTTCAGTGCAATTATTCCAATAATTTAGAATTAAGACCTAGCAAGGACAATGGAAATTACAAAACATGAGGACTTCTCTCTAGCATACACTTATTCCCGTAATGCTTCTCTATGACTGTTAGGATCAAATTATGATCTCAATTTTGTATTAAAAATGCCTTATTTTCACCAAGTTCGGAATACAGACATGATTTATTTTATTTTAGTCACTACTATACAGTCTTCTAACTAGGAAAGAACACAAAACCAATGGGGCTACAACCAGAATAATTCTAGTAATTACGCAGCATAAAACAAAGTATGGTCTGGAGAAGAGGACAACAAGGCAGGAGTGGTGTTGGAGTGAGACTTAAGCAGTGGGTGGGTACCGGTCTAGGTTATACCCCCCAAAAAATTAAAAGTACGTGTTTTTCTTGCACATGTAGACCTGAGAACTTAGGTGCCCCGTTGTGTCACCCTATTTAAAAAGTTCCGGTTACTTACGTTACAGATTGTACCAAAGACAGTGCAAACTGACAAACTAGCTATGAGTGTGCAACCAGTAACTCACCAAGCATACTGAACGAGAAATACCTCTGCCATTGCACAGAGCCCGTGACCACCAGGGCCATACCTAGCAAAGAACGGCTTACACTTAACCTTTCTCATATTACGTTCCCAAATAATGCTGTTGGAGGAATGAAAGTGTACCATCGCATTAAATAACTGTTGGAATTAAGTTGTGTCATCCAGGAGCATCATCAACTAGTGGACCCCATGGTGAACACCCGTGGTTTTTACTATGCTGGTACAGAGGCCATATGGTCCCTTTGGACATACTTGCAGCCAAAAACAGGTTCGTGCCCAAAAAGGAAAAAAGTAACATGAAAGGTCATACTGAATAAAAACACATTTGTGTCATACAGTGTCAAAATCATAGCCCAGAACCAGGAAATGTCAAGTCAAATCAAGTCACAAGATGTTGCGAGCTCCTGTGCCTGATATGAAGTACAATCAGACCTTTCAGAATATTTCCAAGTCTGTCTACAAAGACTTGATTAATATACTCTCTACAAGGGACACACATCTATCATGCCACCACTACCTGCTTTATATGTCCTATATCCAACATCAGTCTTTCAAGCTTACGGTAAAACCAACAAATAATAATAGCACAGCTTCAAGATTTTTATTCTGAAGACAAGGAATCTCTGTTCTCTCTAAGACTTCCCCGTCTCCTGAGTTGCTTTCAACTATATTCTTTTGTGCTGGAAAACACCTATTTCAATTGAATCCCCTTAACCAAGCAGAAAATCACGTTAAGTGTCTGCTGTTACTGAATTTTATGTACCGGATCCGTCTCATCCAAATTGAATTATTTAGTGGAGTGTCTGCTGTAAGTTAGTCAAATACTGGAAAAAGACTAGAATTCCTCAGTTCCTTGACTTTTCACATCCCAGCATTCTTTATGATAATTTAACCTTATGAAGGTGCTTCTCCCTACCACAATTATAGTCTAAAATACAATCTTTGATAAAATGCTTAACATTTTTTGATGGTTAGAGTCAGTGAAGCTAATCCTTATGCAACATTACTTATAGCAACTGTTCACACCGATATTTTATGCAGAGTGAAAAAGTGAAGTTTTCATGATGACATAGATGTGTGGAAATTATTTTAAGAAAATAAATGGAATTAAGTATAGCAATTTACTTTACCCAGAAAATCCCCCAAAACAAGGATTTTGTCCAGCAGAGAAAATCTAAGTAAGCATGCAATGAAAAAAATATCTTAATTTTTTTATGTGTTTAGATTTGGTGTTTGCCACTAGAAAATAATGGATTGTTAAGACGTGTCATTTTTATATTAAACTTATATCCAGTGTTGAATACTGTGTGTACAGCTCATGCATCATTTCCAGCAATATTGTTTTAAATGGTGACTATAGGACACTGGCCTTGAGATAGATTATTTACAGAGATAAGAACACCACAAGCACTCCTGGCCAGGCCATACTTATTGTCAAGGTCACGGTGAACCGCCTGCCTTGGAGCAGCAATTCCTTTCCATTCAGTTTTGTGATGGGTTACCACCCTGCTACTCTATCATAGAATCACAGAGTGGTTCAGGTTGGAAGGCACCTTCAAGCCCCCCCAGTGCCCCCCCTGCCCTGGGCAGGGACACCTCCCACCAGCCCAGACTGCTCCAAGCCCCGTCCAACCTGGCCTTGAACCCCTCCAGGGATGGGGCAGCCACAGCTTCTCTGGGCAACCTGGGACAGGGGCTCACCCCCCTCACAGCAAAGGATTTCTTCCTGATGTTCAATCTAAATCTCTGCTCTTTCAGTTTGAAACCATTCCCCCTTGTCCTATCATTACACTCCCTGATTCAGAGTCCCTCCCCATCCTTCCTGTAGCCCCTTTAGGTACTGGAAGGCTGCTATAAGGTCTCCTTGGAGCCTTCCCTTCTCCAGGCTGAACAACCCCATCTCTCTCAGCCTGTCTGCACATCATAGGTGCATAAAACTACGGAAATGTAGTGGTGACTACACCTACAGACTTTAGCGACACCCATATGATCCTTTTCTAACAATAATCCATGCCTCAGTTATGTTTGTCCCTTCATCTGAGGTGTGAGACATACTTTCTAAATAAGTAAAGGCTGTTGCCTGTACTGTAAAGGGAGATCATACTTTTCTGGCGTGGCCTGTGACAACAGTTTGGAAAACAGAGTCACCCTGAGAAACACATTTAAAGTTCAGCACAGCTTGTCTTGGCATTCTGCTTACCATGAAAAGGAAGCGTATAAGGTTTTGTCATTAATACCGGGCTCATCATTTCAGTGCTAAGCATGGAATACCTCAGAGTGGCTGCTCGCTGGGTGGAGAAGCCCAACTCGCGCTCATCACTGCTAATAATCCTGCGTGGGATGAGGTCACGGTCTCGGTGTATCTTGATGTGACATGAAAACATTTTGTTCCCGTGCGCAATCGGCAAACGCAGCATCTATTCTCATCCTGCGCTAACCCCTGCAACCGCAGCGTGTGCCCGCACGGCCAGAAGGTGCAATGAGCCCCCACTCCCCATGGCTTACAGCCCAGCAGCCCCGCTACCCGCGGCTCGTTTCAAATGCCACAGCACGCTTTCCACCCCATTTCAACAACTGATCTGCTATGCAGACTTAAACACTTTTTTTTCTTTTTAAACATAAAGCACTTCAATGAGGTTAATCAGATATCACTGTGTGAGTAGTTGCCATAGGTAAATTGGATTTTTTTATAATGGGTAGGCTGAGTAATTTTTGTTATTTTTTCAAGAGTCTTCAGTATCTCAGGTCCCTAGGTATTTTTAGGTCCTCCTTTAAGTGCACAATAAGAGCAATCCTTAAAGGTAAAATTGATTATCCAGACTGTTAGCAAGTTGGTGCTTTTTTCAGGACATGAAAGGGGAAAGGGCAAACCAAGCCACAGAGCGGTAAAACTTTAACTGGCCAAACTTATCTTACAGAAAGTCTAAATGCAGCCTTTTTACGCCATCATCCACCCATAGCCAGCATGTTCCCCAGGTTCTGTCTGCCAAATGTAATCCCACATGTCCCTGAAGCGAGTCATCAGCTGTCTGGGCAGTTCTGTGCTATTCCTGGCCAGATTACTCATGTGTCCTAACGGAGGGCAAAGACAACTGGTGAACTCCTCGTGACTCAGAGCAAACCAGGAAGGACTTTTAACACGATAAATGGGCCCTGGCATAAGAAAACTGGGCTAAGATGAAGTGTTTCTCAATTTGGAGCAGCAGAAGAAAGCTGAAGAGTCAGGATAGGTTCATTTCTCTGAGTTTTGATGAGAGGAGGAAGACTGTGCTAACAAAACTATTGACAATTACTAAAGCATAGACCAGAATTAAACACATTAAGTCTTTTATCTTCATTTATTCTAATGCTAAAAGATAAATGGGTACACAATTTTCTATACACTAGAAGATACTTACATTTTCCAACACAAATTTTGAAAAAATAAAACTCACGTGCAGGTTAAAGGACCACAATACCGTATTGTGAGCAGTTAGTCACAAACAAGAATGAAACAAACATGTTACGTTCGATTTATTATTTAGAAATAACAAACTATTTTAACTAACAAGCTACCACTGCTGAACTGACAAGGCATATTACAGTACACAGAGGTTTACGAGCTGTGTTAAAACAAAGATAACGGACAACAAACTAGGGATTCCCAAAGTAAGTGAAGTGCTATTTATCCTATGACTGGAGCCCCAAACAAATATACAATATCAACACGTGGAATTTAACTATATGGGGAGCTACACAGATTTATCTTGAAGTGGCCCAGAGACTGTTTGGGTTCTCTTCTTAGTTTGTGAAAACACTGAAATGTTCTTACCTTGCTGTATTTTCATACAAGGCTACTTTACAATTAATACCAGAGTTATGTAAGAGCTGTCTTGTCATTGATGTTAATGAGCCATATCCGCAAAACCAGTATGGCCAGCTTTCGGCACTTTAAGAGCACACACAAACAGTTGCATTTGTTTGGGGTTTTTGTTTTGTTTGGTTTTGCTGCTTATAGAAGCATCCATACCAGAATTCCTTATGCAGTCGTGTACTTTATCCATAGGAGGAAAACAGAAAGACAAAGATAGCTAACACACACAAAGGAAATACTCCCAGAGTTATTTTTCCTTCCGTCTTCCATCCGTGGCTATGATTCCAGAGGAAATACTGGTAGACATTCGAATGGCAGTGATGCTGACCCACCATGTGTTCCACACAGAATCACGGAATTGCCTAGATTGGAAGGGACCTTTCGGATCATTGAGTCCAACCGTCAACCTGACTCTGACAAAACCCATCACTAACCCATATCTCTAAGCACTGTGTCTATCCGGCTTTTAAATCCCTCCAGGGATGGTTTAATTTGGGCGATCTCTGCAGTGGGAGTTCAGAGAACACTTAGCCCATACTGGAAGTAACTAGTTGGATTACTTTCATTCCTACTTTTTTTTTATCTTTTAGTGATCTCCATATCCTGCCAGCTCAGATGTAATCCCAATATTCACTTATTCAAAAGGATTTTGAGTAAAAACTAAAAAAAAAAAAAGATCCTACTATATGGAAGGCCTTGAATGACATCTCTGTTCACTAGAGCTGAGTGATCTCTATCTTGTTCCTGCCTTCACATCGTTCTTCCTTCAGTGTCAATGCTTTGGAATATTTATACATTTTATACTTGACTCCATAACTGATTTTTATTGAAGTGCCTTAATTTAAGAATTCAAAACATCTTAAATAAGTATATATTTAAAATTTGTTATCAACTTTTCTAATAAATTTACAGGAGAGACTAAATTTTGATATGCTGGTATTACATGGATGCTTTCTTGACAATAGCTGGTAAACATTTAATACTATTCCTCACCTTTCTCCAGCCACATAAAAATATAGCCTAGGTAACATAGCTATGATACTAATCATTGCAAAACATTATTAAACAGTTATGTTCTATGAGAGATTTGTTGCTTTATCAGCCACATTACTACAGCATCAATTTTAACTGAACTGTCACGTTGTCACTAGAGTAACTGGGGACAATAATTGAAAACAGTAAGGATAGCTTTGGTCACATTCTCATCATGAGTCAAGCTGAATAGAAAATGGAATATTCAACTAGTATTCCATTGTCCAAACAAAATACAATACACTTGATGGCAACAGAAGTGACTACCGATAGCTTAAATAATCTGATTTAAGACAGGAAGCCTATGCCCAACAGTATACACCTTGCATACATCCAGTGTGGAGACACCTGGCATCATCTCCTTTAGAAGTAATGAAATCCCATTGACTTCCTCTCTCTCTAGGCTTCTCAGATTTGAATTTAATTTGAAAAAGAGCTAATACCACCTAGCCCCTGCCCCCCATTTGTCTCAAGCCTACAATACAGGGAGTAATTACGACCTGATTACAAGCAGAAATGAGTTTACAATTACAGTGAGTTTCAGATTAAAGTATGGTTAGTTCAAATTACATTTCAAAGAGGTAATGTGCTCAAATAGCCTGAGAGAACGCTAGCTAGTGGCAGCTTTTCAGTGTAGCTGGCCTTGGAAACCAAGTACAGGTTTTTGGAAGAGGAGAGAGTCTGAAATAGCGCGCATCCAGTTTCAGAACTTTCGAAGCTAAGGAAAGCCAGCTCAGGCTGTGTGTTACCGAGGGTTTGGGTACTGGAAAGCAACCTGCACTCTCCCCAATAGCTCTTGGCATAAGTGCAGAGCGACACATGTGCATATCATCCTACAGGTACTTTCACGATTGGAAAATAAGGCAAGACAAATCACACACTGAAGAGTCAAGCAGAACAGAATAAATAAATTGGAAATCAACAGCACTGCCTGACCCTGTACTTCCACACAATTGTTCCAAATACCCTTCTGATTTTGAAGACAGAAGGCAGTTTGATTTTGACTGGGCTATTAATGTGACTAAGGGTGCTGATGCCACCCAAAACTATGTGGATTCTCTTTTCCAGAGGAGTAAGAGATATTTGTTTTCACTTCACATTTAACAGCCTATAACAAGCTTTACATTTTCTGTACATGGAATTCCCCCTGCAACCCTCAATAATATAAATAAATAAACAGAGGCAAACCACAAAAGCTACATGGAAAAAGGAAAGAATGAGGGACCAATTATCAAAAGTGAGAGGCTTATTCCAACCTCATTCAATCCAAGAATTCCGCACTCATATAACAGCACAGGTTAAAGATTCATTCAGTCCCAGCATTTGACTAAGGATTATCTTGCAGAAGAGGAAAAAATAGGCTCAGAAGAATTTATCATTTCAAACTACAGAGAATTCTTCCTAACACATTTAGTTGTCGGTCTGTTCAGGAGTATCTGATGTCAACCTGTCTTTTTCTGTGGAATTTCCTTTATGGAATGGGAAAAAAAAAAAAAGCACTACCAACAAAACAAACCAAAACACCCCCCAAAACCCCCAAAGCCCAGCTCAGTGTCTTCCCTTTGAGGCATTAAAGAACTTCCATAGCTAAAGCCACCTCTTTTCACAATCTTTTTGAACAGCCGTTGTTGCGTTCAGACAGTAGGTGCCTACTCAACCAGCAGCAGCTCTGGCGCACAGAATTAATTAAATCAACATGCCCAGAGTAAACATGCATTGATCAAGAATCATTTCACTCCCACAATGAGAATACCAGAAATACTTTGTACTGCGTGCTCTAATTTACAGCTCTAGTATTCCCCTTTAAAAACATTATGCAGTCTCCTCCCAGGATATATCAATCTTGAAATTTATTTATTCAAAGACAATTCAGAATCTCTACTCCCTTCATGGCTAGGCACCTGCTTCTAAAGGTCTTGGTGAAGAAATTATTTAATCCTATGTCACAATATAGTACTAAATAGCAATACAGCATGTAATTTTGAAAATAATTCTTTTTAAAGGACAGGGAAGAAGAAGAGATATGCAAGTGGGTAAAAAAAATAATCATACTACTTAAACTGAATAGTTTAAGCAAAACAAACTTTAAAAATATCTTCATACACCTCAGCCCTTTTACCTTGTCACTCTTCTCTATGTGTGTTTTGTTTTTAAACTGTGAAATTCTCCTCAGTATGTTAATGAGGGGATAAGGTTACAGAGCAGGTCCATTTAAAACATTGAAGTTTGACCTGTAACCATGGCATCCCTGAAGAAGTGCAATTATTATTATCCACTGTGTACAGCAGAGTTCTTAAGAAATCAGTAAGGTCAAAGTCAGGGTTCCTGAAAGCCTCAGCTGGAGCTGAAATCTAAAGTGCCACGCAAGAAATTATTCAAGCTACCTAAAAAGTATCCATTTCCATGGAGAGCAGCTACAAAAGGGAAAACACAGTATTATTGTTATGGGGGAACTTCATTTTCTTTCCCTCACTCAGAAGCCAACCACAAACACCTGCCTTTAAATCCTACGTGTGCAACTGCAGCCTCAGCAGAACCGCAATTAGGGCAAAGTCCACCACTGTCCTAGACTGCAAAAGCCAAGTTCATTTCAACCCGTATCAACAAAACAACGTGCAAAGGCTGCTGACTTTCCTGCCCTGCATATAGCTCTGTCACATACATTATGTGCGCGCTTATTTTTCTGGCATTATTTGACAAGACAAAAATAGCTGTAGTTGACTTGATGACTTTTTTTAACGGGAACTTCAGATACATTCAAAAGGTTGTAGTCATTCACCTGGAATGAAAATCAAGACAAAAACTAATATATAGGTAACTATATGTAACTCACTGTCACAGAGGCAACAACTGTGTAGCTTAAAGGCTGAGATAAAAAATATTTTGCTCTTTTCATATAGATAAGAGGTATTTTCCTGTTGCTTTTTTTTGGCAGAGAATTAGGCTTCCGATCGTGGGGGAGTGGGCATGGCAGCAAGAAGGGCACCAAGTGTTTGACAAGAGCACAAATCATATCAAAATACATCTTTGTCATCTTCATGTCTTCTCCATGGGACAGCTCTGCATCTATTCCCTTTTTCCAGCCAACCAGTTAGTCTGCGGAGGCAAGCGTAAATTCAGGGTGAGCGAGGAAATTAGCCAGGAGACAACTAGGACGTGATTTCAGAGCAGCCATGTCCAAAGGACACCACTGTGACTCTTCCCAACTCAGATGAGAGTCCCACGTGGGGGAGTGCACGCAGCTAACATCTACCACTTCCAATCTTCAATATGCCTACTTCGTGAAAACATTATTTCTTTAAAAAGTCATTTTTAGAGGTTGGCAGCTGTTATGGTGTTAGTATTGAGCAATTCTGTTAAACGTATTCAGTGAATTAGCATAATTACTAGCCACAGTAATTACAGCTACCAATAGCTATAGCTCCTTTCCTGCAAACAGCTGCAGATAAAAATACTTTTAAGTATTTGAACAGCCTCCTCACACCCAGCTGGGTCACGTTATTCACATTGGTCAGTAATGTTGGGACAAAGATGCGTGCTTCTCCAAGATTATAGTCTGTGCATCTGAGCAAGAGGGATACAGGAGTTTTGTAATTTAAATGTAGCACCATAGAAATTTCATAACTGCCTAAAGAACATTTTATTTTTCTACCGTAATAAAAATTCACTAACTATTTTAAATACCAAAATAAATGTTCCCTATTAACTGCTTAAACAACTGCATTTTTGGAAATGAAATCCATAAATATTTATTTCATAGAATGAGATTATTTGTGACAAATATCTCAGGAAAGAAAACATAAGTGTTTTATCTACTAAACTTTCTGTGAAACTCAAACCTATAAAATGTGAGCTGCCATTACTGTGCTGGGGCTATCTGGCAAGAGTAGAGACAACTGTTCCAAGGTCACAGAGAGCTATCTATAATGCCCTATTTGTTAATGTAGTAATTTTTAAAAAAAAAATAACATCTTCCACTAGGAAGGCACTCCAACGCAGAGAAATGAAAACAAAAGCCAAGATCTTTATTTGTGTTGCTACCTTGAATCCACTTGTGAGCTTTGGTAAATTTTCCTCCTGAAGATCAGTTTCTCTACACAAAGAAACAGATCAACAGCATTATTTATATTTTATGCAGTTCCCGATATTCAGGGAAAATCGCCTGCAATGTGCTGAAGTTCTCAGAAAGCATAATGACCCTTACGTTCGCTTGCTAGCACCAGAGAAAGCAATAGTTGAAAACAGACCACAGAGGAACACCCTGTACAATTCATGAGTTACTATCAGTTAATTATAAATCTCTTGTATAAATATCTTTTTCCCCAAGAAAGGGAGAGTCATTAGGTCCTCTGTCTCATCTTCACCACTTGCAGTCTATTATCATGTTAAAAATAAATTGGAAAAAGATAAAACCTGCCAAATAAACCATAGAACTTTAAGCCTGCAAAAGAAATTATATTTTCCTATAACACAACTCCGGAATCAGAATAACTTCTTATCTCAGATGATGGAAAAGAGACCCAAAAAACAGAAGGGTCATTTCTCTGATACTACAAGAAATAATTCTTATTATATTTCCTTTAGTCTGTTCTTCATTGTACTATTTATATTCTGGACGCTGGTTTTGGGTTAGAGAAAAATATTATTGATTTTTATTTTTCCACGCTGTCTCACAATCCTCATGGTCTTTCAACTGGTCTAATACTTGAATTTGTTACGATCATAGCGAAGAATGAACAAGGATGATGGCAATTTATTAATAGAGTACTTTGTGCAAAGAATATAACCCTTTTTAAATTATTGTTTCAAATTTTTTTTTCATTTCTTAGCATTGTTATTCGTGAAAACCTGAATTTTTTCTTTGCATAAGACAGCCACACATCATCAGAAAGGTTTTTTGTTTGTTTTTAGATCATACTCTGAGCCATTTTCCATTTGAACTGGGCATGGATTTGTAACACACACCAGAGATCATAATTCTGCACAGATTTTGTAGAGGAGTCTGTTAAATTAAGTTACCGTCCATGACTAATCTTGGTGGACTATTTTCTAGATCACTGCTGTTTGGAAATATATATATGCACACACGTATTCGTATATGAGAATATTGTATACACGTAATAAGTTCGTGTATCTTCTTCTCTTACAATGCCTGTAACTTCAAAAAGTAGTCACAAATCCATAGGCTGCAACTAGTCTAGAGTGATACAGTATAAGTATCATTCACATTTGGTTGTTTACATAATTTCAAAAGATAAATTTAATCAACTCATACTGTCAATCAGAACTCAAAGTGCTTGCTTCTTATCTCTCAAATGGCTAAATAGTTTTAAACTGGAAGAGGGGAGATTGAGATGAGATGTGAGGCAGAAATCCTTGGCTGTGAGGGGGGTGAGCCCCTGGCCCAGGGTGCCCAGAGAAGCTGTGGCTGCCCCATCCCTGGAGGGGTTCAAGGCCAGGTTGGACGGGGCTTGGAGCAGCCTGGGCTGGTGGGAGGTGTCCCTGCCCAGGGCAGGGGGGGCCACTGGGGGGGCTTTAAGGTCCCTTCCAACCCGAACCACTCTGTGATTCTATGAAATGAAGATACTTTACTTTTTGCAACAATATCCATAAAATACTAGGAATATATTTTTATAGGAGCTTTTGATATCTCCTCAATTACAGAACAGAAGCAACACCATTTAACTGAAAAGTGTTATTCCTCTAACAAACACCCTTCCAATCCTGTGAAAGGTTAGAGATATGTGAACAGTGAAAAGGAAAGTTTATTTCCCAAAACTGGACTTTGAAAGAAGAATAAAAGTCTCTGTTCAATACTAGAAGGCCATGGCTACTCAACCCGCTGCCATTTTCCATAACGTAAGCAACAGCTATCTATTCAATTTCATGGAATTATTAGAAAATGTCTATAGATGAACGAAGCAAAGCAATAATCTAGTACTGTCCATTTAACAAAACATATAAATGACAAAAATCCTCCCACAAGCCTTTAATAGATTTACTTGCCTAATACACAAACATACCAGGAAAAAAAATATACGGATTTTGTGCTTCAGTTTACTTTTAAAGTAAAATTATTCCATAATATTCTATACTATTTCTATAGTAATAATTTTCCAGGAATGGAAAATAAGCATCAATTTTTCTTACAAAACAAGTCTTAATTATCATTTTCCTTTTTTTTTTTTTTATTTGCAAGTTCAAAGCTCCTCGTTTCAGCTCTGCTGTGACACCAGAGTCAAACCCTGGGAAAAACACCGAGATATTCCATCTACAAGTGAACTATAGGGGATTTAACCAAATAGGTTCAGTTGTCAGAGTTGACTTGACTGTCAAATAAGAGGAGGCTTATTTGTTGAAGTAAGCTGACTTTGCCGAAAGCAAGAGCAGGGAATGGATATCAGATAGGGGTTGATTGTTCATTTTTAAATAAGGACATATTAATATTAAGGATTAAATTTAATGTCCCATTAAATAAGGACATAAATAAGGTCCTGCTCATAAGGACAGATTTTTAACAGCATTGTTATTTTATAAACTGTTTAATCAAAAGCAAAATATTATTGTATCTTCTGATATAGAATCCAGTCCAAATACTGCATGTTCTTCCAAAAACAGATTAAGCAGAAAATAGATATCTGGGCTCTGATCAGTTTCTTTTTATTTAATCACACACTACACAAAAGGAAGAAAATGGATTAGAAATAACAAGCCACATGTACTCAAAGTTATTGCAAACATCACGTGTTCTAGTTTAGCCCTTTGAAGCCTGAAGAACCAAGGCTTGTAAAACTTTGATCTAAGTTAAGTAATATGGTAGCACGTAGCAACATACACCTTAAATAGTTATCTAACAGGTTTTAAGAGTATTTGAGGTATTGTCTTCAAGGACAAAGTACAGCAATTTTGCTACAGAATAGCAGATAGGAAATAAGCAATTTTTTTAAAAAAATAGCTTTATAGGATGTCAATTTACTGAGTCATTTTTCCCACATAGGGTGAATTAGCATAACTGAAGTTAAGAGTTGTTCTATCTAAAACAGCTTTTCAATAATTTGGAGCTGATGCTACTTAGCTATACAGGCCATCTAGCTACTACAAGTGCTCAGAAGATTTAAGAGTATGAGCTCTCTATTCTCATCTTATTCTGGATGATAATTCTTTTTTTAAGCAGAACACATAACTTGATTTATTTCTGTCCAGCTTTCATTCCCTGTCAGTTATGAGCCTTAGCACTGTTTGGTACCATCTCCAGGGGCGAAGGAAAAAATGAAAAGACAACAGCTCCACGTCATTCAAAATTTTTCTGAGCAGCGGCTTTTCTCCTGACAGGGTCTTGCTTCTCTCTGGTATTCTGACAGACAGTGAATGGGTACTCTGCTTACAGATAAGTGATGCAAAAAGACACACTAAGAAAATTAATACATCTACTTCACTTTCTGATATCAGAAATATGAACTTTTTTCCCCAAAACATATTAAAGTTTGTCTTATAATAACAACACTTTGAAAAAATTATATAAACACACGCTGCTTTGGTAAAAAAAATGAACTTTGAGAAACAAGATGACTTTCTCCTTCAAATGAAATTTCCAGAAGCTTTTTCAGAGATTCAGATTTTTCTCATGGTAGCTAGACTTTCAAATCCTAAGCTGCAAACTTGACACCGTTTTCAAGACTGGAAAGAAAATTCTTCAATAGCAACACCCAGAGCCTCATTTCTAAGAGTTGGGTCACTTGGTCTCGAAGGAACTATCAGGTTGTGTTTCCCAAACTGACTTTATTTGAGAGACTTCAGCCCTGGGAGTGATGAGAGAGCACAGGAGTGAGCTCATTGGTATGAGGAAGAGAGCATGTTATGAACTGGGAGGAACATTCTTGTAAACTACAAATTGGCTTGAAAGACCAGCGATAGCTACAACAGTGCTAGTTTCAAGTCATGTTAATGCCGCACAGAAAATTTGGCTTTCGTACATTTGTGCTACATTACCAAGTTTGTATTCATATTATTTAACTAATAACCTTTAGTCTTGTAGTCTACTCAGAAAAAGAGTGCTAAGGAGCCTACTATTAATTTTAGATGATTAAATACAGAAAGATAAAGCTCTTTGAGAGTAAATGGAAGGATACTTTAATCTGATGGCAATACAGAAGGCATTAAATTGTCCTCAAGCAGAACTAAGTACCATTATGAGTATTATTGACCTGTAGAGCTATATTTTCACTCCTTTAACCCCTTTTATCTCTTGAGGCCATTATATCTTGGAGCTACAATCTACATAATTATCTGATGCAAACATCTTTAAAACTAGAGTAAATCTTTTTTCTGTACTTTAAGCAGTATGTAATTTTACTGAATGTGTTGCAGCTGTAAAAACAGCTGCCAGATGCCTTTAAGTAGTCCTATAAATATCAGTGGGTTTTCCTTTAGTGACTGCATTACCTATGGTCTGCAGGCAAGGGACATATACTTTACCAAGAAATTCGTTTCATCAGCCTCAGCCAAAGAGGACACATAAAAGGCTCTGGGTTCCTCACTGAAGCAATTGAGTTCCAGAAAGCTTCAGTGGTTCAACTTCATCAGAAGTTATTCCAGGATACCATTCTGTCCTCAAAATCCACTTGTGGTGCAACAATGGATTGAAAAGCCTCCTCCAAAGTTGACGTAGCTTGTGGCTTACCCATATAATATGAAAAAGCCACTTCAACTGCATTATTATGCATGATTCTTGTGCTTCTATTCAGTCTGTGCCAACAAATGCTTAGAAAAAGGGTTTTTTAGTGAAATAGAAGTACAAAAAAAAATTTTAAGAAACTCTAACTGAAGTCAGACACGTTTCTGAAAGCAACATCAAAAGAGACCTTATTAACACGTCAGAAGTGCACTGTTGTAGCTATTCAAGTACAAGACAGTCATATAGATAAGTCACACAGATAATTTTACCATGAAATTTTAACTTTCTATAAGAATACCTGCACCACATATGTGAAGATAGGATACAACCTGTTGTCAGAGTTTCACTAGAAGAAACTGAAGCTTCATTCTAAAATAGTGACAGAATAATTCCTCTTTATTTTGTTGTTTTATTGTTAGGAAAAAAAAAAAAAAAGAACTTCCGTTAACATAGTGGTTTGCTTAAATATAAAGTTAGTCAAGAATCATGACTTCAAATTTTATGAAAGTTTCTACTCTATAATCTTAATTGTTTATGTTTCATACCATAGTAATAAATAACTACCTTTCTTATTTTGTGAGAAGTGTCCTTCATTATCCAGCATCTGAGTTACATTAAACAATATTCCAGTGTTCATTGTTAGGAACTAATCATATAATTAGGTGGAATCAATGCCTAAGCACAAAAAGTTTGTAAATTAGACAATACAAATATTCCTTAATTCAAGGGGTTACATAGCACATTTGTTTTTAGGATGATAAAGATGGTTCATTTCAGATTACATGTAAAAAAAGCTTAATATAGCTTTTAAAAAAATAGTTCCTGTAGCAAAAAAAAACCCAAAAAACAAGAAAACAGAAAAACCAACCCACTGGAAATTAAAAAGAAAAAAGAGAAAAAAACCAAGCAAAATCGATCCATTGGACCAAATCACAGATAGAGCAAGAGATATCTTAACAAAACTACACACACACACAAAAAGAGTGTTTTGTGAGACAGTAAGTTTTAATAAAAACAAAGATCTAGAATCTGAACATGAAGATTCCCCGTGAAATAAACTAGTTTCCTATATGTCCTTTATGTAGATTTTGAAACACCAATGTACTGACAAGGTCTTTTACAGTGAATTTATCTACGCTTTTGACTCTTTCCAAACTAGTTGCTTTTTACAAAGTGTTTTCACTAGCACAGCGCGTCAGACAGACATCAGAAGATCCATATTGTACATGATTCCTACGGAGATCAGAAACATTTTGTGGTGTTTAAAAGGTACAGAGCTACTATGGGCTTTGTTGAATGGAGGCTCAAGAAAGTAGCAACAAGCTGTTGTTACTTAACACCAACAGCATCTCTTTAAACCTGGGGGTCTTTACTGGTTTCAATGGAGGTATGGAGAGAACTTTCGATTCCTCAGTTCCAGGAAGAAGTTGCTGCAAACCGGGACTAAAAGTAGATATTTTGTAAAATGAAGATTGCCTTTACTGTCTCCTTAATAACAATAAAAATACTTTAACTCAAAGTTTCATGTCACTCTCCTGACCAATTGAGTAGAAATTTTTACTGTTTTTTAATAAAAAGAAATAATCAGAGAAGCAGGTGAAGTAATTATTTGCATTAAAAAAACTAAAAAAATCCTAAAAATCAATATTTGCCTACAGATGTAGCTCAGCCAACCAGTGCACGTTTCAAAATAATCACTGAGCCGTGAAATTAACAACTGAACCAATAAATTGCACTTTTTATCTTCTTAGCTTCAAGAATATTTCTTATAAAGCTTTATCACTAGGACATTCCAAAGTAGCAGAGTGTTACAATGGAGAAAAGGAGACCAGAGTTCCTTTGACAACATTCAAAAGGAAAAATTACTATGGAAAAACATATAATGTTAGATTTCTTTTAATTTAGCGGCAGTTGGCTCCTTCAGAATTGCTGAACGCAAGTTTAAAAAGAAAAGCCTTTCTAGCAAAAGAAGAGCTTCTGCAAATAACACTTTATAAACTTAAAGTATTTATCTAGGCTACATAAAAGGAGTAGGAGAAAAAAGTGAAAAAAACAACCATGAACAGTTCTTTCATATGTTTTTAAGAAACGGTAAATTCATTACTGTTGTTAGTTACAGCCATATACCTATTTTGGTCAGGGGATCAATCTTTTTAGTATGATGGCAAGCACGTTCACAGTAAGCATACTTTCATTAAGAAAAAAAAAAAAACAAAAAACAACAAAACAAGGAAAAAGAAACCACCCAAACCCCACAACTTCTATGTATTTTAGCTATTCTTCTCCCCCACTGGCAACATTTTCGAAAGTGAACTTTAATACTACCACAGCTCTGCCTGACTGCAGAGTCTAATGCTATACCTTTAGACTTTGTCCAAATATTGGGACTGCTTTTATAACTGGTCAGGAAGAGGTCAAAATATAATCTATCATAGAATGGCTTAGGTTGGAAGGGACCTTGAAGATAATCTCATTCTCCCCCCTGGCAGTTCTTACCTTATAAAGGTTAACCTAGATGACAGAGCTATTTTAATCTGACCTCTTCCAAACACAAATGAGAGATCTCAGTATCTGTGGAATAACCACTAAAATTGGCTAAAACTGCAAAAAGTGCAGCACTTATCACACATAGCAGGAGAGGCCCCGTGGGAAGCGTAGCTGCAGCTTCCATATATTCAGTATTGTTTCAAGCAGTGGTATTGTTCCAGCACCTGCAGCTCACTAACTACAGGGGGGACGGAACGGAAGGCCATTTTCCATGTCCCTGCCCTGTGAAGTGTAGCAGGTACAAGAACAAGATAGACGGGTAAGCGGCCAGCTCGCTACCCTGAGTCAGAATTCTGCCAAATATTGATGACGTGCTGCCCTCATTGTATAATACCAAAAGACGCCTCCATCCCTAAGGCTATCCGCCTCTGAACCAATNCGTGGAAGTAAGCATGACTGGACTGGTAGTGGACAATTGGGCATCAATCAGAATTTAAACTCAGCTGCACCCAGCCTCCCACTTCAGTGAGGAGTGTTAGAACGCAAGGGGGTTTATTTTCTGCCAAAACCATCTCGCCCCATTCACACAACAGTATCAGATTTCAAGGGAGGACTATGAATATCAGTATCACCTCAACTTGACCGAGACGTTTGTGGGATTGTCAGAGCAATATCCTGACGGTGCTTGGCTACTTATTTCATCAAAAGACTCAGTGGCGTGTATGTTAGGTAAGAGTATAGTCCTTTAATAGCTGCTGTCATAGGATAGGAAACTCACCTTTTATCACATCAACCTATTTTTAAGGCATTATTTCCACTTGAAATGATATTGAGAAAGACTATACTTGCCTAAGGTAATATGAATATATTATCTCACAGTAGCAGGAAGACAAGTGTATGGCACTTTTCGGAGCAATATTTCTTTGCAACCAGACCATAGAAAGAAGAGCTGCAAGTTATTTGCTCTGAAAAGCCCAGCAGCTGCAGCAGTCCAGGAGAAATAGCATGTGGAAAGTCAAACTAAAGAGCTAAATTGATTGAGTTTGAGGGGGGGGAAGAAACAGGAGGGCAGAAGGAAGAAATGTGTACAAGTAGTAAGTTCTTTAGAGAGAATAAAGCTCAGTAAATCCTGAGTAAAAACAAGATTTTCCATGAATAAAAACTTCATTTAAAAAAAAAAATCTACCTTGTAAGACCGCTACCAAATGGAGGAGCAAACACAGGGCTTATTTTTCCAGAAACTCTAATACAGGGGGCCTCTCTGTTTCTCACAGATATCTTGAGTTTAGGAAAAAACACTACTTGCTTTGGAAAAGCAAAAGTAACAGTTTGCAATCAATCCTTGAATGCTATAAACACAGGAAGAATGAGAGAAGCCGGGGGCTGGAGGGGGGGGCGGTGTATGTGTGTGATGCCACTGAGTAGGGGTGACGACTTCTGAAATACTCAGATTTCTCTCCAGTCTTTGCAACGCGCAGGAGTTGCCCACTCAGCAGAATGAGAGCCCTGCATTGCTCTACCCAAGCCTCTGGTCACCCGTGTACACGCTACAGGCCTGTGGTTTCTCCCCAGGTCACGTTACCCCACCAGCTTCTCAGGATCACGAAGCTGCCCCCACCTTACCCCGTAGCATACAGGCAGCAACATTTTCCTTCCTTTTGTCCTGTTTGAAAGCAACACCTTTCTCCCACAGAGCTTTCTGTGACGATATGAGATAAAAAGTCAATTTGCCTCAACCTTGGTAGAAAAAAAACACACCCAGGACCATGAAAAAACCCCTCTTCTCCACTTTCAGTGCAGCTTGAAAAATATTTTATTTTAAAAAAAAAATCTTTAAGAAATAAGTTTAGCATCTGAGAACATATTTATAAATTTACTTGTTCTTTCTCAAACAAATCTAAGGAAGGGAATGATGTCTTCTGAGCTACTGGCTAAGGGGTAGAGGTCACATTTCAAAACTGGAAATGTCTCCAGTCTCTCCTGCAACTGTCTCAATGTGTCAACCCAGAATATCTTTCTCTGTTCACATTTCTCCAATTTTCTAAAATTTACTGAAGGCTAGAATAGAATCTTAAGGCAGGGGGAAGGAAGACTGGTAGAGGTCACACTCAGAATACTTCACAGCCTGATAATTAAGATGATTCCTTCTGTAATTGGACAAAGTTGACTTATTCCCATCAGGGATTTAAACCTCTAGGCCATTTCAACTTGGACCCAAGAGACAAGTGTTCAAAACTCATCCTGAGCAACTAACAGCTACAACTGAGTGTAATGCAGAAAGATGGTCAGTATTTACTTATTTTTCATCTTTGTATGATAAAGTTCTGGGGAAATGAATAGTTTTATTTCCTAAAAAAATAATAAAAAATAATTTAAAAATCCCAGTAAAAGCTTTTTCCAGATGGCTAGAGCTTTTGTCTGGTTTAAGTTCAACATCTAAAGAATCCATTATAAAGCCTTGCTGTCTCTGTAAGCTTCCTGAAATAGTTCAGTTGACTGCGATTTTAGTTAAAAGATGCCGAAGAAAAGGAATAACTGATCTCCAGTTCTTATTTCTCTCCAAAATGCTCAATGAAAGACCATAAAACACACGGGCATTTCTAAAAATCAAGACCTGGAGTACAAAACAATAATTAGTGTCTTTCTTACCTCCAGCCCCTCAGATAGATATTCTTAGTGGAAATAAGGCAAGAATAGCAGTTTTGACTCATGGGTCTAAACCAAGAATTCTGCCATGTACTTGCGTCATTTTGTACTGCTGTGAGACCTCTTCTACTCTACACTTTTTAATCTGTGGTCAGCTCTGAAATGCTGCTTCCCACAGTCTCAGTAAATTAAAAGAGAAAATAACTCAGAAGGGACAGAATGGTATCATCCCCGACTCAAATACCAGCTGCTTTCAGTGCAAGCCAAAATTGCCAGTAATATGTCCCAATAATTGACGGATGTATAGAACACCGCATCATGGTAGCATGCAAAGCACACAAAGTTTCCAAGTTATTTTCTCCTTCTAATTTTACCTTTTTTGACTTTGGTAGTGCTCACAGACAGATAGGGGAACTGTAATGTCACTTGAGAAAGTTCAACAAGCACTGTGGCGGGGGAGGGGTGGGGGGTAGGGGAATAACGTTAATTTAGTTTTAGTAAAAGCTCACTTTTTTTAAAGATTATCCACAAAATTTTCTGCATTTAATCAGGTTTGCAGATCAGATCAGTTCAATTCTTCTGCAGAACAAGCACTCCAGAATCTCAGCTACGAGTATTTGGAGGTCATCTCTTCATTTGTAGCTGTAGTTATAAATTATAACTCCTCAATAATGCAAAAAAAACTTTTTACATTATGTCCAATGGTGTTTTGTTTATGCAAACATAAATTTGTATAAATTTGTTGTTTATGCAAACTGGAATTCCATTCTGGCAGTGACCAAGGACTCAAATATTTGAGCAAAAGTCAATTGGAAAATTCTCACTCAAGAAGTCATAAAAACACCAGCTCATTGAAGTAAGAAAATTCAATTTTAACAATTTTTTAATGAAACAGACAGGTTTCTATTACAAGCTGCCTAAGGGTTTCCTGTTCAAGAAGCCAGGAAAACCCCGGTAAATCAAAGGGACAGAAGTTCACCACTGCCCACTGGTGGAAAGCACTGAATCTTTTCTGCCTCATGTACTTAGTTTTAAAATAAGCGAGTAATAGAGATGAGGACATGCAAGCATAGGACTTCCACAACGAATATATGTGTTACTTGCAGCAACATTCAGCTAGCCAAAGCAGGATTAAAAACTTACATGAAGACATACTACATTGTTCACACCAAAAATTCAAATATGTTAGGTTAACACTTCAAATGCTCGCCTAAAATCTGTTGGAAGGAAGTGATTCAAGATGTTGGAAATGGCGAGTGGTATAACAGCTACCCTGCTCAAGTCATATTTTTTAGCATGTACCACAGATCCAGTCTAAGACTGCATTTGAATGCAGGTTAGAAAAAACCCTATACGACTGCTGAGGTACAATTAAATAAATTACCACAATCAAGTATTTAAATTGACCTAGGAGTGTAAATTCACTTCTAAAGTACTCATGAACAATGACTAAAAACCAGTTGAAATGTAATAAAGCAGTTTCTCCAACTTGAATACTAGTTTACAGAAAAAGTAGAATGACCACAGGAAAACACACATGGTCAACTGCAAATTTTTCTTTTGTCATAGATCATATACCCACAAACTTTATTTCATGTGATGTTAGCAAGTAGTCTGTTCTTCCACTTAAAGAAAGTAGAAGAATTAAATGCATATAGAAGAAAATCCTCCAAGAACATAAAATAGCAGATGTTGGTTTTGACATCTTAAGGACCTTCCAGAGAGTCTCTTCATGGTGTTTTAAGAAGGAATGATTTCTTAGTAAAGATATTAAGCTACTTTCTTTCTAAGTGCAATTAGATGTTAGACCAGAATATGTTCTGTACAACTGACCATTCTCATTTTTTCATGGTTTTCTTCACTAAAATAAACTTTGAGATCAAAAATCTAGTTAAATAAGTAACCTTTTATGTTGCTAACGATCTTTATATTCAGTTTGTCCCATTCAATAAATTCAGATTCTATTCGAGTGGACTCAAGCGAAAAAGCAGCCACCTAATTCAGTAACATTATTGTCGAATGGATTTTATTCACTAGCCTCATTAAAGAAAGCTTAAAGAGTCAATAATTTAGTCCCTGTTTTCTAACAATTTCTAGGGATGGTAATGAAAGTCATTCAATGAAAATATCAAGTATATTGTACTAGCCCATCTCTGAAGCGTTATTCTGTAGCCACAAAACTTAACATACAAGATTTAATTCTTGCATATTAATACCTATAATACATCCAAAAATATTTAACGCACCAATTAAAACAATGCAGAGAGAGAGACGAAGACTTAGAGAAATTACTGTCTCTAAATGGGACTGTGTTTCTGACACCACGGCGCTGAAGAAAAGTATTTGAGAACCCTTACTGTGATAGCTGTTTCCCTGAAAGAGACCCAGGCATTGCTTGGAGCAGGTTAGTAAAATAAACAACATTTTAAGGATTTTATGACCAGGAAATAGGGCACAAAGCAAACACCTGTGTGCAGCTACCTTACTCATTCCTTAGAATGAGCAGCTCCTTAGAGAGGACAGAGGAAGGTGAGATTTCACCTCACAGTCCCTGAATTGGTCTTTGAAATCTACAGAAAGACACTGAAAAAAATTTGCTAGTAGCCTACAGATTCGGCTTACCCAAATAGAAAATTTTCCTCTATGTATCTTAGGACTGACCATCTCATAGTGCCTCTTACAGGTAGAGGAAAATAGTGCCACCAATCCTGATGAATTATTTACCTTTTTTACTGATGTTTTCCCAAATTCCTTGTATTGCCATACCAATAAAAAAAGTTATTGATTTGTGTATTAATAAGCTCAAAGAATAAAAAAAAAAAGTCATACAAAACCCCAACTGTCAGAACTCCACCAAATTGCAAACTTACCTGAGGATTTATATGAAAACATTTCCTAAATTTACAGAGGGGAAGAAAGAGGAGACAATCCCATCTCTTCTATCGTGTCTGTTATGGTTTGAGTCAACATCACAAGCACAGCTGAAAAGGAGTTGATTTTGTTCTTAGCTATATCTCAGACAAATTGTGACTAGAAAAGCAATAGCATCATTTGCTTTAAAGATTCTCCCCACTTATTTGTGCATTTATCTTACAGAAGCCTAAGGTGCCAAAGAAAACATGAAGTATTACAGAATACAAAGGTACATTCAATTAATTATAGTACATAAACTTTTTTATAAGCATAAACCTATTATTGTAGAAGTGCAGGTTGTCTTTCCCTAGACGTCTCCTGTATTTACCTCCATTTCAAGAGTATTTTTCTAAAGCCTGCCTTGATAAATCACATGTTCCATAGGTTACACTACACTAACTTGATGAACCCACAGTTCTACTTGGCCTTGTGCCCAGAGCATAGGTGAAATCTCCTCTCGCTTCTTTGTTACTGTGAGTTATATGCAGTTATAATTTTATTCTTTGAATATTGTGCTGAAACCTGGAGGGTCCCCATGTTATTTGTGGAAAAAAAGCACAGCCATTAAATTCCGTTTTAAAATTTCTATCAACAGGGACCTGCTGTAAAGGTTTATAGATGTTAGTGATTAATTTTGCAACAAGATGCTTATGGTAATTTTTCTCAATTCCACCTATTCAGAGAGATTCTTTCCCTCCTACCCTATAGTAATGGGATCTATATGCTTTCTAGAGAGTCTGAAAATAAGAGTCCTCGCTGCAGTAGATTAGCAATACCTCTTCCATTTGCTGGCTGCAAACTTTATCATTAAGAGATTAAGGTATACTCAACTTCGCCGCCAGGTTTCAGCTCAGATAAATCACTGTAGAGGAACAGGGACATGTTTTGAGTTTTCTCAGCTTCAGATATTATTCAGATATTCAAGCATCACCCACTGAATATATTTTGTATCAGAGGCTAGCACAATATCGTACAGGAAGTTGAATCTATGTTAAACTCTTGGAATAGATTCCGACTTGTAAAGCGCCCATGAAAACAAGAAAAACCCTAATAAGGATTACCTTCTGTACTACAGATCAGAGATTGTGCTGAAGATTTTAAGAATTACAATGAAAATGTGTTATTTAGATGGCTGATTCTATTGCATGCACTGTATGCTTACAGATGATTTTATGGGTCTCCAACAGCCAACTGGGAGACACGAACGCACAGACTCATACTGTCTCTTCCTAAATGTGCCGAAAGAGAGATAAGCATATTCAGAGAGCATCCCTAAAATGAAGTCAGTCATATTTACCAGGAAGAGGGAAACTGAGAAAAAAAGATGATAAAGAATAAGTTATGTACATGATGAATTATGACTCAGTTGTTCATACGTGCTCTTTATTTTCACACTCCCAGCCTGAAGGATTAACATACTCTGTCCAGACAGTAAGATAAAAAAAATATTCCTCTACTTGCTCCATAACTACCGCTTTTTTTTTTCTGCTTCTCTCCAGCAAAAAAGTATCACATTATGAAAATATTAAGAAGAATCATAAGATGAAGTTTTTACTTTAGTAGCTCTTTACTTCTCATGTGATACACACAAAATCATCCATCAGCACTGAACAATTACATCTCCCTTTCTCCCTCATATACCTTTGATCCTAGTATACCTTAATATTTTAGTCCATAAGTTAGGATGTGAATTATTTTTCCCCTCAGAAACGTTACCCACATCATCTTATAGAATTTTTAGATACTAGATTATGATACGATTAGAATAATATAGTAACTATGACGTGATATTTTTAGGTGGGTTTTCTTCTTTCTCCACTAGGAATTGTTCCATAACTAGAGATAATCGATTTTCATTGAATTTGTATGCAAATTATTTCAATAGAAACTGCATTTTGATTTCTGAAATACGCTTACCGTGCCTCCATTTTCTTTTGTTTAAAAAAGAAAATAAAAAAGCAAGAGCTATTCAGGCTTGAATTTTAAGATCTAGCTGACTGTGGCCAGATCACCTGAGATGTTAAGTAGTTCTCCTTCCTTTGAGAACATAATTTGTCAACACTGATGACTAAGACAGTACTGTGAACTAGCAAAGTGTGGCACTTCTGGTAATGTAATTTGCAAAAAGAGGACAAAACGAATCTCATATTTCACTATGACAATATTTGCATGTGCAAACTTCAATTTAGTAGCATTAAAATTCATGTTTGAATACCATAGGAACTAAGAATAATTACACATTTACTTAGCGGAATGTAAGATTGCACGAGGCAACGAAGCTCATGAAGTATTTATCCTGTTACTGACAAAGAGAAACGTTTCAGGCAAAGTCTAGTTTTACGCAAGTCTGGTATCAAAAGGAATTTCTCTATTCAACTTTCTCTTCCAGAGTTTTGTTTAACTAGAAGGTGACACTGAAAAAATAGTTACTAAATAAAGATAAACCTAAATAACCCAGGAGAAAAGAAGGAAGAGATCTGTCTTCATGTGTCTCTGTTGTAACTAAACAACAGGATTTCCCTTTGGCAAAAGGAGCATGTTGGAAGGAGTTTGGATCTATTGCTTGTTAGTTAAATTGGGATTCATCTTTGAGATTAGAAGAGCCAGAACTTTGGCTTTAGGAGATAGATGTAGTGATCAGGGTACACATCCCTTTTTTGCTCAGGATTTCTGAGCACATTCATTTATTTAGATGTGTCAGTGCATTATTATCAAACTGCTGCAGAGAACAAAAAGTCATTGTTTAATTCCATGTCATTATAAACCATCATACCAGCATGATTTTCCTACCAGAGGATAGCCTGATAGCGTTCTTGCCCAATTTCCAGAGTAAACATTTTACTTGAAATTTCTGAAAGTATTCTGAGAAAGCTATTCACAAATACATAATGGATTTGAGGACATGCTACCAAAGCAAAACAGAACAGGGTAATATAGCATGTCAATAATACCTGTGTCAACAAAACCCGGCACAATTTATCTTCCCGAGTACTTCACAGGGACAAGGAGAAAAAGACTTTGCTTTTAGTTTTGCACTGTGAAACCCAGTCCCCCAAATCAGACCAGCGAACATCAAGGCAAGGAAGAATTCATGCTGGACCATCCCCTTGCTCCAGTCATGCTCCAGATGGAGCAAGAGAGAGTTGCTTGCACCAAGTCTACTGCTCCTTCCCCTTCAAAATCCCAAAGATAAAGCAGACCAGTAAAGGAGATATGGAAATACTCTTAAATTATGCTTTTAATTTTCATTTAGGATATATGTAGTCAGGATTTATGCAACAAAAGAGCAGCTTAGAATCAAAATATCCAAAAAGCATTAAAGAGTACTCATGATATACTTTTGAAAATGGAGTATTACTCTTCCCTTTAACACATGTACAATTGAATTCCTTAAAGCTTTTAGATTGTTTTTACTGATACTTCCTACGGAGTCTTTCTATAGTGTTCTCCTGAGACAGACTATACCAGCTGAAGCTTCAAACAGGCAAGAAGGAAAAAAAATGTGAAAATGAATACCTAAAGTGAGCAGGCTAAGAGCTCAAGATAAAGCAGGAAGTAGACACTTTTCGTCCTGACTGTCAAACAACATGTATGGTAGCAAAGTTCGTTTCCAATTTCATTCTGGAGTCTATTAAGCTATTTGTTCAGTCCTGATATCAAATCCAACACAGGTGTGTAAACAACTATATATAAATTAAAAGTAAAAAAATAAAAAATCCTTGAGGACATTCTTCTATTTGCAGGTTTATAGACCTGAAGATCACTGTCAACAAAGTTGGGAGAAAGAAAAAAATAAATTAAATCTCTACAGAGAAAGGAGACTGGAAATGTTCATCTTAAAAAGTCAAACAGTCCAAAGCCCTTTAGAAAAATCTCAGCTAGTGCACACCGACACCAACCTTGTGAGCTCACCCTCGGTTCATAAGGCTCTGAGCCTGAGTAAATGGAAGCCACATCAAGTTTCCAAATACGCACATAGAAGTATTTAAAAGTTTCATCATCAAAAAAAAAAAATCCTTGGAGTTCAGTTAAGCTAGACGTAAGCTTTGGTTCTTAGGATTCCTGTGAATGCAGGTTAACATTTCAACTCTGTAGTAAAAACAGAGCAGCTGGATTGAGAAATGGCATAGGAAAAGGAAACAAAAAACCCTACATCAAACCCAACATTTAGCAGCCTGCCACACAAGTCCCAAAGTATCAGTGGTGAGGAAATTTCAGCAGAGCTTACTAGCAGGAGCAAAAATTCGCCTTCTATTTACACATATAGATTCTTTTTCTTCTCCTTTTGCATAAATATTTACTTTTATATATAATATGCACACACATAGTTTACTTCTGATATTAAATACAGTTTTGTTTTGCACTGTAAGAACAATATTATTCTTGGAAATAATACAGGTTTTTTATAGAATTCATTGTAGGAAATTAGACCTTCTAATTTCTTTCAGATACCAACCCTCAAAAATAAGTTTAAAAGATTAATAAGAATTCAGTTTTAAATCTCAAATTGTTCATACTGAAACCTACTCCACAAATCAGAACAGAGACAATGTATTTTGGTTTTGTTGCGCCATATTTCTCGTTAGCGCTAAGTTCCATGAAGTTGATCTACCTGTAGCTTTCTTGGAAGAAATCAGAGCAGACCACGTAACATGAAAAGAGCATATCAGTTTGTCACAATAATTTTAGTGGTTTTCGTTACTACATTAGGGTGCACGTTTTCCAAATAATTATATTTGCACATATTTGCAGCATAACAAATTGCAATTAAGCCAATCAATCTTTCATCTGCTTCTCTTTCCTCCTACTAGCTTCTGAAATAGCAGACTAAAACTCAGTATTCGCTGTTATGTGCAAGATTGACTTTTTCCAGTTTCACCATTTTGGTCTGTGTATTATGCAAATCATAAACAGTCATATTTAGCAGAACTCACACTAGTTTTGAATTCTTCTGGTTTTGACACACAGTGTCAAAGTGCACCATTATTCCATAACAAATAACACGTTATATTGTTAACTTTCAGCTTTTCTATGAAAGGCTCTGACAACTAACACAATAGATCATAATGTAAGTTTCTACGAAATGCAAATGCTTTAGGTAAATTGATGCTGGAAATACAAACCCTACCTAATCTTTATAACTTTACTTTTAAAGTATATTTTTCAAAAGATTGTGTTGGCAGCTTTGTAATCTAATGCATTTTTCTAGCCTGAGCGCTAATGACATTTTTTCAAGACAGAGGAGCTGTGTAATGAAGTTGCATCAATATTTTTCAGCACAACTGTAGAATAACTACTGCCAACTTAAAACATTTTTCAGTAGGGTGGCATATGTATTGTATTTCCGTAGAATGCCAGAACATTTATTTTACTTAAATAAACTCAATTAAAAAAAAACAAAACACACAAAAAATTAAGAAACCCACAAACACACCTTTACTAGTATAATGATTGTTACCCTTCTCGTACACCAAACTGCAGATGCTGAAGTCTAGCTCTGCTTTCCCTGAAGTAACGTACTCTTTCACTTTGTCCAATACAACCAAACCCATTAATCTTTTCAATTTATGTAACATATAAATTCTTGAAATTATATTTGAGGTAATGAGTAGTCTCAAATCAAATCCTGCTCTGATTTACGTTGGGTTCCACTCAAAGCCAGGGATGTGCCACAAGTGCCTGCCAACTAGTTTTTTTCCCCCCCACATGATGATTGTTAAATTACAGGTGGAAATCAAATAAAAAATTTGAGGTTAGAGACCTTTACCAACAGATACGTATATACACAGGAGTACAAAAGGAATAATCTCATATATGGAAAGCTAATACCTTGTCCAAAGACTGGTACCATAGAAGAAAAAAAAAAATAAATAACCCAATCAAAAAGTCTTAAAGAGGGGAGCTGGGGATGAACACACTTGGTATGGAGTTGAGAGGAGGTTAAGGGATGAGAGGCCAAATATGAATGGAAAGTCAGGAGAAAAATATGAGTTTACGTATGTCATCATGGAAGAGCAGAAAACTGCTTCCAAGAGCTGCAGGAATCAGTTACTGATTGGTCTTTAAAAAGTTTTTCCAGTCCCTTCTCAACATAGGGTGGTATCAACCTGTCTCTTTTTACTCCTACTACCCTTATCAATACAATCAAATACAAAACCACATATCAGGGCTGAATGGCCATCAAAGAGACAGAGAGTAGCAGGAGAGTACTAGTAGACAAGCAATAGACCAGGCTTCATACTGGAAGGGCAGCAAAAATGCTGGTGTTTGTTCAAAACATAGATGCTTCCATGAACACAAGGGAGAAGAGACTGATTATTAGAATTTGGGAAGGTGAATAAGAAATACGGTCAGAAATAGACATGCGAGGATGTAAGTAAGAAGTAAGATGAAATTCATCTTATTAAACTGTGAAACAGCTTAACAAAAGGAAGTTTAGTCTTTTTTCCCTTGACATTTGTCCTTGACATTTGTTCTGTTAACAAAAGGTTATGCAAGTACAAGGTACATTCCCCTATTTTATACTTTTCTACACCTTTAGTCTGGAAAAACACAGATTTAGGCCATCACTGTAGTTAACCTCCCTGTGTTCTGGTGCTTTTGGAAGAGGAAGCTTGTTTTCCATTGGACATGCAAGCCCACCAAAACTTGCCAGTTGTATTTTCCCTTCATCACCCAACATGCAATATATCTACCATTTTCAGAGTAAGTTTATTTCACGCAAGAGTAAGAAAGACAGGAGGTTGGGAGGAAGAAGAATGCCAGAAGATTCCTCTATCCCTACAGTAGTAATCTTTGTCCTGGTTTGAGGTAAAATGGAACCAATTTTCTAATTNTAGGCAGAATTGATTAAGAAAAGCCAGCTTCTTCATATACATTTGAAAACCTATGGTTTCCCTTACTCCTGTCACGTTCACTTCTGGTTAGTCTTATGCAAAATAAAGCAACTGACATCAAGAAACAAAGGATGAAACAAACAAATAGTTAAAAATAAGACAGAATAAAAGTAGTTTCCTCTGTCCCAAGAGACTTCTGTAACCGCTGGGATAAAGGCTTGAGCGAAGGAAACTCCTCGTTAAAAACCCAAAAAACCCACAAACAAAACACACAAAAAATCCCAAACAAGCAGAAAAGCCCACAACACCCCACACACAGGAATCGAGGCTTTTTATCTCAGCAGAGATTAGTCATTTTTGTGTATTTGAAGAGCACTGGAGAATTTGAGCGGTAGAAACATGCCAACAGAACTATGTGAATTTTGCAGGACACAAGCTTAATCTGAAGGGAACTTCAGACCCTAAATCCTTTCTGGATCTGACCTGTTCTATTCCCAACATGCTGAAGGCAGACATCCTCCCCCAGACCTCATCCTCAACAGAGTATCAGGGCACTTAACAATAAGATCTCTAATTACGCTCATTATATTTAGTGAAAGACAGCAGAAGGCTTATAAAAACAGTTTCAACATTGTCGTTTGCAAACACAAAGACTTCACAAACACCACAGACTATTGCATTCATTTCAATTATGTCTAAGATACCACTCAGGAGAACAGTGAATAAACCCAAGTAATTCTGAATGATTGTAGTAGAACTGGTAATAAAACAAGATAGATTCTGCAACTGTGTTGTAAAAGGCTGCTATATTTCATACAATGCTGCACATCAAAGCTCTGAAGTGATTGTGTTGAATTTATCTATGCTTGAAAAAATTTAAGGTTTTTATAACTCGTTGTAAACTATACACAGTTTGGACATATCTGTGTTGTCTAAAATTCCGTTTGTTACTTTTACTAACAAAACAAAATATATTTAATGATTTACCAGTATTTACAGCACTTCATGAAATTATCTGAGAAACAGGGAAAGATTTTCTTTTCAAGTGTATACCAAGAACCCAGGCAGAGTATCAAGTTTGAATTACAATAAACTCCACACATCTGGTTCAGTGAATTTTCATAACCGGCTACCTGCCCCCTGAAAAGATTCTGGCAAAATACTTCCATAAAATCCATCTTCTTTGTTCCATCTTGTCCCTTTCTCACCAGTTCCCCAGGGTTTAGGGTCAGAACCTTGCATGGGGGAAAAGAAACATCATCTCTTCCTCAAGTGAGTCGTCTGTGAGCCAGGTATATAGGGCAGAGTATCCAATTTATTGCTGACCCACACATTCCAACCTTCAACTCCCAGTGGCATCTAGAAAGCCAAATACTCATCCCTCAACTTTATCCCAAATTCTTACAGTTGTAATCATCACTAAACTGCAGCTTAAGTTATTTTGCTTCAACTATTTGGGGGAAAAATAGGTTTTCCTTGTTTGTTTCCAGCTTTAATTTGAGCTATTTTTAATGAGACGCAGTCTCTAGATAATATCCTTCGTAGAAATATTAACCTGAAGACTATTTCCTCCCTGCTCATAAAGTCTACACACAGAAATTGTTTTTCCTGTCTAATACTAAGGCCACTCATGAGCAATCTGCCTTTAAAAGCTCACACTTCCAACTGATAACTTCTCAAATGCTTCACTAGTCACCGAGCGCTCAGAAGACTGAGACGGAACTGACTGGCCAATGGCATCCTGGGCTGCATCAAGAAGAGTGTGGCCAGCAGGTCGAGGGAGGTCATCCTCCCCCTCTACTCTGCCTTGGTGAGGCCCCACCTGGAGTACTGTGTCCAGTTCTGGGCNAACATAAAAACGTATTTAAACTTCAATTTGCTGTTGCAGTATTTCTCATAATAAAGTTTTAAAGTTTCAGAAAACTAAATGTCAACTGATTTACCATCAGCTACTAAGATGTGATTAAGCCATGACTCACTGCAACAATAAATGCGTCTGACCCATGCTCGTATTTCTTGTTGACTCGACTTTGTGGCTAGTGCACTAAAACAAAGCCATCAATTGTTTCTGTATCTTGTATAGTTTTTGCACTCCACAAACATAACAATGTAACAGCCAGGATACAGGATGAAAAGCTGGCCAACAAAAAAAATTCACTTAATCCAACACTTATTCAAAAATATATTGCATGATACTTGTAAAAGCAAATCTAAGCCAAACCCTCGGTCAGGTGTTTTAGTTCTTCCTCATGTATAAAACACAATTCACAATTTCTGCATAAAAAAATCTTTCAGAAAAATAAGTTAAAGAACGTAATTACTTGCAGAATGTTTCTCAGCGGAAAGACGAGAAGCGAGAGCTTTTACAGTGCTGTAAAAGTGCCTACATGATGTTAAGATTCAGGGCTTAAAACTAGAAATAGCTCGATGCAATACATCTTCATCTTAAAATTGAATCATACAGAAACTTTGTCAGGAGCAAGTTCAAGCTCAAGAAGAACTCTCCACAAAGTGGCATTTAGAGGTTACAGGAGGTTTGCCAAAGTATCACAGAGTAAGGAAAAAAATCCTCTGTTTTTCTTGTGCAAAACGGGAGTGATTTAGTAGATTCTGCACGTGGCCAAGTGTTAGCTGTGAGATATTTTATGAAGACAGACAGTCAACTTCATTTATTCTGTTGGACTATATACCACAGAAGAATTGCAAAGGGTTACACAAGACATTTGTGGCAGTCCTAAAAAAAGCCTTCTGGATTTTGATTAATAGTGAAGGATGTATTTCAATAGCTAGTTGTACACCACTTGGAATGGAAGTCGCTTCTCTTTTTATAAATACAGATCTACAGCAACTAGTTGGATGAAAGACCTGGTGGCAAACAGTTCCAATTTTAATCTGCCCTGGAGCAAACTATAAAACTCCCTGCTCTCCCCTGGTAAGAGATTTGACCCAGCCTTGCAGCAAATCAGGTCAGAGGCAACACAGAGAGAACATGACATTGTCAGACTGACATGAATTGCATTTGCTAATCCGGACCACACTGAAGTTCACAGGGCTGCTGCTAGACAATTCAGGTTATTTTGACAAATCTGTATAAAAGTAAATACAAATACATTCATGTTTTCCCTCCTTCACTGTAAGGTATAAATGTTTATTCCATAAATAGTTCCAGGGTCAGTAACCAACAACAGGCAATGTGTATTAGAGCCACAAAGTTGTTACCACAAGGAGTTGGTGGTACCCAAAACCATGTAACAGAGTGGGAAACAAAAACCTGTCAGTTGTTTTTAGAGTACTTGTAGTTCTTAAAGACAATACCTGAAACCTCTGTTGTGATCAACAATGATTAAAAACATTTGTTCTGCTCTAACACGATTTAATAGAAGAAAAGAATTGTTTACTATAATGGTTGGTTAACTGTATTTCTAGATTTTATTTTCCTAATGAAGTGCAAGACTTACTATTGCAATAAATACCATTGACTTGGGAGAAAAAAGAAGTGACACCTGTCCAAAGGTCGGGTTGAAGTTGGCAAGAAAATAGCTCTCAGCCTCCATATGGAACAAGGTCGCCACAAGAGTTTGCCTCGTGTGGGTGCTGCTGCAAGCAATGACAACATGAAGGGCTTCAGCACGAATAAAGTTGCCTGTACATATCCACTGGCAAAGGAAACTTTGCTTTTGGGAACAGGTATCCCTGAAATTGCTTATTAATTTGTTTGGAAATATATTGTGTAATGCAAAGTAACAGATCTAACACCCAGATAACAAAACAGATATTGTTCTCTTTTCACAGTTCCCTTCTTCATTCCATTAGAACACTGTGAAAGTTTAAATGCCCACTAAAATTTTCTATCTGCAAGATCATTTAATGATTTGCTTCTGGTCTGCTTCCATGACACCTTGTGCTTGGGCTCTCTTTGGGCCATCTCACTGGCACTGCTGCAATGCCCTCCCCCTCTAGACCTCCATCCACGGGGACAGCACTCAGGTCATCACCTCACAAATCCAACAAACCCCAAGTAAAATATTTATTTGATATGAACATGCTTAAAAATAAACAAGAACTATTAAAATTATATTTTTTTAAATAAGTATTTGACAATAAAAAAGAAGTTTTATTCTGAATGGAAGTGTCTTGGCAACATCCATTTAATTATAGGGCTGGAAGAATTCCATAGCAAGTTAGTGGTATAAACAAACATCCCATAGAAACTAAGATATTATTATCACATATTCAGTTGCTTGGGTTTTTGTGCTGGTTTTTTTTTTCGGCTTGTTTGTTTGGGGTTTTTTTCTAAGAGAGAGAGGGAGGGCATGCACACATCCATGCTCCCTTCTGCGTGAGGACCAGGCCCACCAGCGTCCCAACTACTTGATCACAATAACAGATCCTCCTTTACTTAACAAAAATAACCACTTCCCAAAGCATGCACTCATATTTCTCCACAAGCATCAGTATTTCTGTTGCATTCAGCAACATTGATACAGTTATTTTGTAGTGTCCAGATCAATTTTTGGAAACTTCTCATGTCTTGGTAAAGCACTATCTTACAGAACTACATCTAACCGGGATTATCTTGGGAAAGAAGATAACATACAGAAGTACCCAATATAGTCAGTTTACTGACCCATTTTACATATTTATATGAGCATGCAAATGGAGTGGAATCTATATGAAAGCCTGGGAAGGGGGAGTAATTTTAGAAAAGCAGTACACACAGCTATCTCCCGTTTCAAAGCTACCTTTAGAGAAAGTATTTATAAATACTCCTCCTTCCAGGTTTTCATATAGATATAAATCCACAGAGACACTTTCAGCAAATATCCAGACTGTTACGATGCATTTGTAAAAAGAACATTTCGGAAGATCCTAAATCGGTGTCAAACCAAGCTCAAAAGCGTGGATGCCCAAAACACTACAAAGCCCCATCCCTGGAGGGGTTCAAGGCCAGGTTGGACGGGGCTTGGAGCAACCTGGGCTGGTGAGAGGTGTCCCTGCCCAGGGCAGGGGGGTTGGAACTGAATGGTCTCTAAGGTCCCTTCCCACCCAAACCATTCTATGTTCCATTTTGTTTCACTTGCAGGTGCACTCGTTGCTCTAAATCCATCAGATAACAACATGACATTATTACTGTCCCAGAACAGCAATAAGTTTATGGAGTTTTAAGATCATTCAAACCTTCACTCTGTCTATATCTGATTCTAGGACATATAAACCAGGCTTTTGTTCCAAAAATAACACTGTCTACTTTTATGCGTGAACTCCCATAGCCAAGCTAGTTTTCAAGATCCTCAGTTGGAATATTTTTAACTTTTTTTCCTCTAGATTTTAAGCATCACTTTTGTACTCTTAACTACCATAAGTAAATATTCAAGTACAACTTTTAGCTCAGTTATGGACAGGTTGTGTATCTGGCAGTAGGGATGCCCACAACATTGACAAATAAGCCTATCAAAAACCATGTATGTCTTCCCAAATTAACATGCAATGCAAGAATTAATCCAATATAGAGTACTCGGAATAAAAGGAACATTAAAGTCCTTTTATACTAACTCTGATCCTCAGTTATAGAGATCCCTTACAAAGTAATGAAAAAGTAATCCAAAAGGACAGGTACATAAAATCTTAACAGCTCAGTAAGTTCTTAATGTAGTTGAATTGGATAAGTTATTTGATACTGTGCACTTAATGGTCCTCAAAAGTATGGAATAGTTTAAAAGCAGCAACGTGAAAGATTTCAGTTAGCTGGGCATAACTCTTGCAAAGCCCAACCGCTGCTGACGCGAGATATTTCTCCGGCACCACCACCGAGGAGGGTCAGGTTTCAAACAAGGAGCAGAGTTTGCACAGCAGTTCAGTTCCATCAGATTGAGCACCGATTCCATTGAACCCCGTGCTGATTTGGTTGCATCTCTAAACAAAACATTCAGATGTTCTGGAATCATGTTTTTTTTTGTGACTAGCAAAGCTATCTGGCCCATCACAGGGTGATTTTATTTATTTTTTTTTGCATCACTATGAAAGTGTTCCAGAGTGCATTCCTACCTCTCCCCCTGCCCCACCTCCCAAATCTTTTCATCGCACAAAGTGGACTTTTAGTACTTAAGCCATAATCTTGCATTAGGACAGATGTACTACTGCAGAGCTTTTAAGTATATTATGCCCAATTTAAACCAGGAAAAATAAATAGTCCCTGAAAAAAATGACTATTTCTTCCACCTAAACCAACACAGATTCTGCTGACCCATCGAGAAGGCAGTGAATTAGAAGTCTGGAATATAAGTTCAATTAATACCAGCCAGTAGTTTTGCATCTTTCCCTTCACATGCACATGTAAATGTAGTCACAGGTATCTTAATTTTGGTTTTGATAAATGTCCATTGTGTTGTTCACACAGTTCCATGTGTGGCCAAGAGGGAGTGCTGGTCATTACATTTCAAGCCTAAATATGACAAGCTACAGATTGCAGAGTAGTAGGCAGCATGATCTGTGAAACAGCCAGTGGCTGGAAAACTATGTTGAGTTGCTCGACTTCAGCAAAAGGCAACCTTAGGTTAAGGTCATCTGCAAAGCTTTGTAAAGAGCTGCATATAAAAAGACTGCCTGGGGGTTTGAAACAACTGAAATAAAATCCCCCAAACCATCACAACAAGTATCATAACAAGTTCTGCGTAGCAGGTCTGCTAAAAATAAGTACTATCCCTTCCTCAGCTCCCACAGGCTAAGGTCTGACTTCAGGTTAGAGCTGGTTGCATTTATTACTTCTAAAAACAGCTATAGTTGCAGGCTAGTACATGAGAGGCTGAACAGGGAGAAAGTTCTGTTGTCGAAGCAAATGGGGAGAAAAAACACCCACAAAAAACCCCCTCCACACATTCTTCTTTCCTTGTTTGCTATGGACTCTGAAATTCCCTCCTCTTTCTACTGTGCCTTCTTCTTTGATCTCTGTGACTGTGAACCAACCTTAAGACGACTCAGACACAAGGGGTTTTTTTTCTTGTTTACTAAATGAGCCTTGCCTCATAGTTGCCAAGCAGCAATGCAAACTTCTACAGAGAAAGAATGTTGCAGAAAATCCTTTTTCAGCAAAAAAGGTTTTTTACTACCAAAAAAAACCCCCAACCCAAGAAAGTCCACGCATCTTTCAGCAAGATTTTAAAATGCTCTTACAGTAATCTCATTACTATCCTTTCAATTAAAACTCTCTGATCATTTGTTAGAGTATCATCTCCCAGGGAAGAAAGAAAAAAAGCTTTAAAGAAGCATGAAAACAAAAAGAAAACAAAACCACAGTCACAAGAAGCATTTCCAGTGGCTGTGAAAGATGCTCCAAAATGATCTGTCTGGTCATGAAATGAAACCTCTTTGAAATTCATTAAGTCAGACACCATCAGCCCAGTCCCGCAATTCTGACTCAGGCAAAACTGTCAGTGACGTCAGTGAAAGCTTTGCCTCTGTGAAGAAGTAAGAACAGATTTCAGGACTGGAACCTAGTTGTGTTTCATTTCATTACCATCTCATTTCACAGGCAAAAAAAAACCCCATTAAAATCAGAATGATATTCTAGACTAAAAGAAAAACTGCACATACACAGAGCACAAAACAAGCGTGGCATGAATTGCAGTGGAATTTTCTTGTGGCCTTTATTTTAACTTCCCGTTAGATGCCAGGACAGTGCAGAAATCAACATATATTTCCTTTATGAGTGTTGGCTTCTCTCAAAGTGATTTATGAAAACAGATCTGCTACTAGAAGTGCTGTAGGGTAGACAGAAGGTTGTAGGGAAAACACCAACATGCTAAAGAACTGAAGAAAAATAGGCAAGAACAAAGAATAAAACAAAGCAGTATAAGAATAGTCAAGTATTTAGTATTTTCTTAAGATCTTGCAAACACAGGAGCAGCCATCCCATTTACACTCAGGGAAAGAAAGAAAGAAAAAGTAAAGGAGGTATTGTATCAGAAGGACTTCCTTCCAGAATTCAGCTAGTATTTGGGATTAGAGGCCTTCAGCTGTCTCTTGCCTTTCAAGAGTTCCATTCTCACACCTGAGACTAACTACCAGCTAAGCCCAATTATTTTAAATTTAACAACTCTACAGAGATGCACTAGCATGCTCTGTGATACTTTGGAAAAATATTTTGTTAAAAGGAAGATTTTGAAAAAGAGATGTGTCAAAGATAGGCATCGATAGCTTCATTTGTAAAACTCAAGAAACTGCTGGAATTTTCAATTTCTACCTTAAAACTATCGATAGCTCTCTCAATTTTCATTTAATAGAGCCCCTCTGGTAAATGAAAATGTTAATGTCACAGTTCAGAAGTAGACAAGATTCAAGTCTAGAATTATAAATCTCCCAAAACTTGAGACTTCTCATTACCTAATCAGGAAGAGTTACACCTACAGTTCACAGAATATCTCTGGTTGGAAGGGACCCATAAGGATCATTGAGTCCAATTCTCTCCTCCTCGTAGCTGGCCATATTTAGGTAGTAATACCGCCAATCACAGCTCAAAGCCCTAAGAAAAGCTGGGATAATTAACACTGGTTTCAGGCTTTGGCTTATTTAATCAACTGGTCCATGGAGTGAATTTTACCCAGAACCTGCAATGCCTGGCGGAGTAAACTTTATTGTCTCATAGAAACCCCAATTGTTTAATAGAAAAAGATATCAAGTTATTCTTCTGCCTCAGACAGGAACTTCCACAGATATTCTGCTGTGCTGCTTTTTAATATGTGTCTTACTACTATTGAATCATATTAGCAGATATTTGAAGACATAAAATTTGCATTCTTCGCTTCTTTTCTTATTGGAATTGTTCACAGATTGGTATTGCACGTCATAATACGGAGATAATTAATGAATACTAAAGAAGTAGTTCATGAATGACTGTGGCTGTATTTCAGACCTCCTGGTGGTCTAAAGCATTCACAATATTTACTCCAGTATTTGTTTAAAGTTTGCTTCCAATAGCAATCCCATAGTCATGGAACTACAAGCAGGGAAAAAGCCATCCAAGTCACAAACAAACTTCCCAGCAGGGCAGGGAATTGAGAGTAGAGAATCCTCCACACACACCCCCCAAAGCCCCACCACATGCATACCTTAGAAACCAGATGTGGCAAATCTGTCAGAACTCAAGTCTAAATATATTTTTCTATAATCTTGGTTCTAAACTTAAGCTTCATTTACTGTCTTAATTTACAGTGCCATAAAGCTGTCAGAATTCTGTATACCTTCTATGACACATTTAAACGTGAATATTTATTTTCTTGTGACCTCCCTGTGGTAAGTTCAAAACCCACTAGTATTGCATTCCAGAAAAAAAAAAACCAACCTTGTATGAATGTTCAGAGAAAGACAACATTCCCAGGGATGCCTCTTAACGCATGTTTTATTATCGGTAACATTTGTACTGGAAAAGCAGAGAAAAATACCAAGGACTAATAGAGGAAAAACTCTTAATGAGTATTCTAATGTATATTTGATATTCGTGGAGAACTGAGACCAAAGCTGCACCTGAGGTGTGCACACTATTATGATACATACACACACTTAAAAGTCTGTAAGGCTTGACACAGAACTAAGATTATTCGTAAATAATTGTGATCACTCCAGCCCCTCTCTGTCCCATGGAGTGATACAGCCCAGCCAGAAGAACACGAAAGCGTACACATGCTGTCCCACGGTTTGTTTTACTACATGCCCCACGGTGACAGTTCTGCCTTCAAAAGTAGGCAGTTCTACCATCAGCTGCCTGGGGAGGAACTACTCCTCAGGGCTTGAACCCAAGGCTGCTGTTCTTACCCCTCGGCAGCAGTCTATCCACCTCCACAGGGCGCCGAGCATTCACACCTGAGGATTTTACCTCATACCCTAGAGTCACATTTTCGCAACACGTAGGTATGGTCACAAACTCACGATTTCTGTGTGAAAAAATTAAATTTACTGTCTTTTTTAAATTTAAATTTAACTAAAAATTCAATTTAAATTAAAGTTACTATGCTCAGATCTTCAAGGTCTGGCCAAGCATGGGAGAGACAATACTGGCACTGGATTGACACCTTGGGAAAATCCTGTATTGTCCGCTCTAAGAGAGAATGTTACAAAAAAAGATTGGATGTTGGTTGCCGTTACAGCCTACTATCTCACAGAGTGTCTCCATATCACGAGTTTAAGATTCGTACTGCTGTATACAAGTCTGTTACTTCCCTGAATGTGCAAGAAAGATTGGAACGCAAATACAACAAAATATGAAAAGCAACCCTACAAAAGAATATTTTTATATGCATCTTAGATACTCTATATCCAGTCAGTTTTCCAATGGGATTCTTTAAAAGAAAAAAAAAAAAAAAAAAAGAAAAAAGAACAGGAAAAAGTTTATTGAGTTAAAATGAAATTTAAAGGTTACCAAGTAACTTTTTGCTAAAGAAGATCATTTGGGAAGCTGCTCATTGCAACAGAGAACTTAATGAATTTAAAGACTATATTCACTTGTTAGCTTCAAAAAAAAATTGAGTTATCTCTTGGAGGCAGTTCTTCTCCTTGGACAGGCTTCTAAGTAAATATTTCAGTCCTTAGTACTGTTTGATGTTCAATTTTTCTTTATTTCTTAGATGTATCTGTTTTCACTCTATATTTTTCAGTATCTGCTGGAGGAGAGGAAGGAGTAGGACTTAAGAACTTGATATTTGCAGCAGTTATTTGATCATGTGCAAGTGGATTACATTAAGGTTTATTACACAAAGACATCAAACAGTGATTTTAAAAAAAATTAGTATCTTAGAAGTTGAACTCAGTCCTTTGTGTATTAAAAGGTAAATTGAGGCAGACTACATCTTGAGACACAGGTTGCCCTCCGTTGTTTCATCACTCAGATATACTGTTAAGGGGATGCTACCCCAGGCACTTCTACAACATAGCGAGAGCAGAGTCAGGTTAAGGAAACAGCACAGGAATAACCAAAAAAAACCCCTCTTTGAACTGGTACAAGTCAGAAGTTGTTACTGGACAACTAGAAGCTTTAATGAAATGCTTTCTACGCAACTTACAGAAATCATCCCCACTCCTGAGTGCCTTACAGCACCTGTTCCGCCAAGGAATACCCAACAAGCCATTGCTTTGCTACAGTTTTTTTGCCCAGAGAAGTGGTGGAGTCTCCATCCTTGGAGATTATCCTGGTTTGAGGTAAAACAGAACCAACTTTCTGTTCAGTAATTTTATCTCTCAGCTAGGCCTCTTCTAACTCTCTGAAATTAACAGAATGTTGTGTCTGAAATGGTCATTCAGACTGACAAGACAGTTTGTGCCAAGGAATGGTGTGCAGTGAGGCTCTTGCTTATACTTATTGCTGTAACAACCAAGGTCAGCTCATTTCATTATGTGCCCTGTTGGAGGGTCGGAATCAGAGGCGTGTAGAGGGGTCCCACCGGCGGGGAGGAACGGGCAGGACAGGGGACACAAAACTGACCAACAGGGATATTCTATACCATCCACCCTACGTTCAGTACAAAAGCTGAGGGATCAAAGGGTCAGCTCTCTCTTCCTTCAATGGCCAATGTCCGAAGAGGAGCCTGTCTGTCCATCTGCCTTTGATCCCAATCGGTGTGTTCCTGACTCCAACTCTTGAACCCGGTTCCCACCTATTGCTGAGTCCAGCCTGGGACTTCCCCAGTGCCTGCCAGTGACATCAGCTGGGAGCTTAATACAGTTTTGTATATACTGTAATTATTGCATTATTTTCCTTTTTATCTTATTATTAATATTTCATTAAAGTAGTTTAGTTTCTTCTAAACTCAAATCTCTATCTCTCCCCCTCCTCCTCGTGCACGAGAGGCTGGGGGGGAGCGTCTGCTGCCAGCCATCGGCCAATTTGGCCAAAATTATGACAGAAATATTCAAAAGCCATCTGGATATGGTTGTAGGCAACCCACTTGCCATGACCATGCTTGAGGAGGGTGGTGGACCTGACAACTTCCAGAGATCCTTTCTGGGATTCTAAGATTCAATAATAAGTTTTAAATATGATCAAATAATGCTTTAGTATCTATATTTTGGATTATTTGCCCTATTGAAATAAACCACTGGGAATCAACTTCTTAGTATTTCTAGCCTGATGTGTGCTGTTTTCCCATAATCTGTTTTATATACATATTTATCTCTGCACAACGACCCATGATCTTGAGTCTTTAAAGCACATACCTCAAAAGAGGTGCAAAGAAAACTGTCAGGTGAAATCAATAAAACCAATGTTAGAAAAAATACCTTATTGAAAGTATTTTGATTTATTTTCCCAAAGAAAAATCCACCCTTCTGCTCCCAAAAAAAAGCCACCAAACCCCCATACGTCAGTTATATCCCTTTGATATTATAGTTGCTCCTTAAAGCAATTACTGTACTACTACTGAAAACATCCATATATGTGTGTTTATGCAGTTATCAAGTAACTCTTGGCACAGCAGTCAGCCAATCTCCATTTTTCACAGTTAGCCCGATAAAAGCTTGCCTTTGTGTAACATGTCACCAAGTGCAAAGAGATTTCTTCTTACCAGAAGCACAAACCCAGGAAGTCAAAGGACATTGTTATAAACCAGCCCTGTACTTCACTGCACAGTCATTAAACAGTTACAAGTAGAGCCACTTCCAATAATGCTAAATCCCTCTGAATTATTTGCGTTATACCTCACAGCCCTGGGAATTGGTGTTTTGCCTGGCTAAGCCTGCAGTCCAGCTCTCCAAATCCAGAGGCAGGAAAGCAGAGATTTCCACTATCCAGCTGAGTATTTTCTCAATTTCTGTTACAGCCTTAGAACTGGAGACCGCAGTAACGCCTGCAGCAGGTGAAGATCTGCCAGTCTGGGTCATTGTGCAAGTTCTGAAGCCGTTTGTCTGCTGGGGGGGAAGCTGTGACTTCATCCGCACCAGCCGCTGCAAAGCTTCTCTTTGTACTCAGGCAGCGCTGATGCTATTTAACCAACACCCTCCACCAAGCGTCCTGCTGAACACATGAGAGAAATCACTTCAGATGACTGGCACCCTTTTAAACGTGCATTTTAAGGGGGTTTTACAAATTGGCAGCACATTAGCAGCTTCTCCTGTTACACACTACTTGGCAGTTTGGCAACACAGTCAGTGATCCCAAGTGCGACACCGCATGTCAGAACTCCGTTAGAATTTGCAATAACAGATAAACGCTTACAATCTCCAACGTGCACACGCTCCTGAGCGCACAAGGAGTCGGTACGCATGAATTTTTACAGGCTTTGAAGAAGTGTCTCTAAGGCCTTAGTAAAATACTGCGTTAAAACACATTTACATTATCCTCAAAAAAAAAAAAAATACAGTGAAGACACTTAGACTTTTGCTTGCATTTTCCTCCCTCTACCCCTCAGCCGAAACCCCAAAGTAATTGTACTGGGAATTCTCTTCACAGACCTCAGAAGCCATTAACATTTACAGCATTGTTTCCTCTTCAGGCAAGGAAGTATTGTAAATCTGGTAGATTTTTGGAACCAGTGAAAAATTGCACTTGTGTAACATCAAAAGGAAGAATTTAGTCCATCAAAAGCAGTTTTCCTAGATTAAATAAATAAAGCACATTCAGCAGCGTTCAGTTGCTATTTATCTTTTCCATTAGACTTTTCATCTACTGGATGCTAGGTGGAGTTAAGTAGGGGACTAATCTACATTTATGTAAACCCAATTCATTTCTCTTCCTTCTCAGCTTTTAATTACAAACATATACAAACACTTACAAGTTTCCTCAACAGACTACCTTCACGTTTAACAGAAATATATATATATTTACCCACATATATCACATACACACACACCCCTCCAAAACACAAACACTATTCTGAAAAGTATGGTCGTTACTTCTTCAGCTTCTATTCTCCACTGGAGAAAAAGTAAAACCTTTGGTGAGAAAAACAGCAGAAAAGGCAAGTTTTTTCCTGGTCTGTTCACTTTGGCAAATGCAGGGATGGGGATGCTGGCTTCATGCCTATTGAGTGTCCTTGGTTTGGTGTAGGAACAACACAGCCTAAATTAATTCTCATAAAGTAAGAGATATGAAAATGTCTGGAATATCATCTGGCACTGAAGGCTAACATACGACTCTATAGAAGTCCGCTCATTATCAAGTATTTTTCCATTTCATGAGCTGCTTTGGAAGACCATCTCAGGCTTTATCTGGATTCACTTTATCTCAAGTAAAGTTTTTTGGGTCTCAGTTATTTTTATGAGCTGGCAAGGAGGTCTACCCAACGTGGCCCTGGCAGAATGGCACATCTCAGAGCTGGTCAGCTGAGGGAAACGGCGCAAGCTCTTCCATAAACAAACAGAGCCAACACACAATGGGCACATTGTAGTTTATTCCACTGTTTAGAAAGCAAGTGATATCAGGTAAGGTATTTCAGTCACTACTGGTCATAAATTAGGGTTGACAAGTTGCCAGTAAAAAACAAAATAATATTTCAAAACTATTTTCTTAAGACAAGGAAAAACTCCTCAGCTGCTCAGCAGAAGCACAAACCCTTCGGAGGTCACTGACGAGAAGCATCAATATTTGAAAGTGGTCAACATGAGCCCCAGTACAATAAAAATCTTGTAAAGATACTTATTTCATAGCAATGAGGGTAGCCCAGATTGGAAGAGACCTTGATAGATCATCTGGTCCATCCTTTCACGGGAAAGGGATCTTAGATGGGGTTACCTAGCACCTGCCCCATCAATGATGGGGACTACCACATCCCTGGTGAGGATGCTCCCAGTATCCTCATATTTTATACTATGTTATTCACTGCATTCTGAAATTCCTCCCATTTGCCTTCTTACAATAAATAATAGTGGATTTTGTTGTGGTTTCTCTTTTTTTTTAAAGACAACATTCACACAGTTTCACACATATACACAATAGCTGTACCTTAAAAACCCTTTTTAACACTGTGCTACAAGAAGAACTGGGGGACACCGAGACATCATCCTTATTGCACTCTCACTTCTGTTGAGATGTTACTTTCAAATAACTTATTTTCAGAGAAAAACGTTTCAAAAAATTAATTTTTGCCTTTCTTGCAGTTGGAAGAATGTTGTGCACGGTAAAGCCCGGCTCCAGATGTCTCGTGGTTCCCAGGGGAACTTTATTTCCCACCTGCTGACTTTGCAAGATATCCGCGCTGTATTGAGCTTCGCGATGTTGAGCTGGTTTTGGCTGGGATAGAATTAATTTCTTCCATAGTAGGTGGTATGGTGCTATGTTTTGGATCTGTGCTGAAAACAGTGTTGATAACAAAGATGTTTTAGTTACTGCTAAGCAGAGGAGTCAAGGCCGTTCCTGCTCCTCACCCCACCCCACCAGTGATGGGATGGGGTGCACAAGGGGCTGGGAGGGGACACGGCTAAGACAGGCAACCCCGACTGACCACAGGGACACTCCATACCATGGGGTGTCACGCTCAGGGGATAAAGCTGGGGGAGAAGGAGGAAAGGGGGACATTGGGAGTGATGGTGTTTGTCTTCCTGAGTCACAGTTACAGTGATGGAGCCCAGCTTCCCTGGGGATGGCTGAGCACCGCCTGCCACAGGGAGCAGGGAATGCGTTCCTTGGTTTGTTTTGCTTGTGTACACGGCTTTTGCTTTACTGATTAAAGTCTCTTTATCTCAGCCCATGAGTTTTCTCACTTTTACCCTTCTGACTCTGTTCCCCATCCCTCTGGTGAGGGAGTGAGCAGCTTAGTTTCCAGCTGGGGCTAAACCACGACGTATGTGCATCCTCAACATAAAGGATATTATGGCTAACTATTGCCAATAGCCAGCAAGTGGCTTTGTTATTAATTCTAGGAACCCAGCACTTGTTCCATTTTACATTTTTTTCACCTAACAGCCTTCACTTATTCAGAGCAGGCTCCCACAGGTGTCTAGGCATGCATGATAATTAGAAAACATTTTTCTGAAATAATAAGCCAAAGTGTACTACCTTTAAGAAAGAGCACTGTGAACCAAGGGTCCTGCTGGTTATTTTGAATTGATGGTTTTTTCAAAGCACACTGCTTGATCCCACCTTTCATCAACTTTAAATACAATCATTTAAATAAAACATAACAGTAAAAGCATAACTGCCAGGATAAGTCTAAATACGTTTCTAAAGCTTTCCTCCTCTCTCCGCACCCACTACAGCATTATAACAAAAAAAAATTTTGCCTGATGTTTTAATACTGAAAGAAAAATAATCATAGTTGAAGCCTGGAGTTTCAATGGACATTGCACAGATATTTTGAAAACAGAAAAATCTTATTTTTTAAAGCTTTTTTCATTATATTCACATGCTTTAGTAACACCAGAGTTTACTCTAGCCACTGCTAATCTTTGTGAGATGCTGAAGCAGACTGTTAAACAAGCAAATGATTTACTAATGCCCAAGAAAGAAAAGAATTAATATGTTTTCAAGAATCCAGTATGAATTGGTTCATATTTGTATTACCACTTCTTTATGAGTGCAGAGCAAGGTTTAGGGTTTTTGTTCTTTTTATTTGTGCAAACAGAGCTCCTGAACTATGTCAAAATTCATCTGCCACTAGTGCTGCTGAATGCTGTTCAAGCCAAGCGGAGGTAGCAGTTATCTTTTTGTAAATGCATTTTCTTGCCTTATCTCCTGAGAAGGAGGTCTTAAAAGCTCCAACTGTTCAGCCATTGTTAAAAGCCTTTGTTGAATGAGATATTTTTACAAGAGGTTTCTATACAGCAAAAAATATTTTGGATCTTCCTCTAGCAGAAGTACCTTGACATTCATGGAAAATTATTAATACTTCCAGCAGGTCAAGTCTACTGGAAAGTCCTATATATTCTGATGTCTGACAGGCATGATTTCTCCTTTACAGCCATCATTGGGGTTGTATTCAACAAGCTGGATGGGTCTCACATCTGTATTCAGTTATGACAAGAAGCTTTTAAGGAAGAAAAAATTTTTACTCTCACTTTGAGCTTTGTAAAGAAAAAATAAAACAGCAATACTACGTAACAGATTTTGAAAGCAGCTAGAGACTTTCTCCAGATTAGAGCGCATTGCTACCTCCAGACCCTTTGGAGATACTTAGGTTCTTCTAAGAAATAAAAAACAACTCCTTTACTGAATTTCATCCTATTTCCCAAGAAGCGGTACGAAGCGGTGCCACAGAGACAAGAACAGAACCGTTGACAGCATGAGTTTCATTCTGTATTCTTGAAGACTGTATTCTAACTCTACTGAGGCCCAGGAAGTGCACAGCAGCTTAATTTACTTTTTGCCATTACTGCATTCCTCTTCCCTCGGTAATAGACCTCATATTGCTAGACATTCTAATTGGTGAACTGACACGCTACATTTGTAATGCAAGGCTATTTGCATCCGTACTGCAGTTTTTCATCCAACTTCTTTTATTCCAAGGAATAGGAAAAAGAAATCCACTATAGGATTACTCACCAGCCAGAGACACTTGAGTTCTGCACATTTACATCTCCAGACTGAAATAACATTTCTGCATAGAGACCACAGCTCCCTATCACCAATGATGAATGGTTTTGAACTAATAAAACAGAAAAGAAACAAACCAGTATCTACAGCTCAGTAGTAAAAGCTGGCTATCCAGTCTCTCCTCCACCTACACATGGACTACAGCCCAGAGCAGGGGGGTCACTCCAGCCCCCTCCTGGGAGCTCTCAGGTGACTCCAACCTCCTGCTGTTGAAGCATTTGAGAGCACAGAGTTCAGATTTTCTGTAGCTGCATCATCCAGAAACAAAATAATTGCAGCAGTGGATCAGAAGAGGTGTCCTGAAGATAAGCCCAAATGAAAGCAAAATTTTTATTCACTTAAATTTAAGAGAGAATTTAACAAGATTTAGTTGTTTAGATGCTTTAAAAGTGAGATGCATCACATGCATGATCAGTACATACATGTACAAAATACCAACAGCTGAACAGGAACTTTTTAAAAAAAATAGAATCACGGAATGGTTTGGGTGGGAAGGGACCTTAAAGCCCCCCCAGTGCCACCCCCTGCCCTGGGCAGGGACACCTCCCACCAGCCCAGGCTGCTCCAAGCCCCGTCCAACCTGGCCTTGAAATAAAAATAAAAATTATCTATTTTGTGTAACTACAGACAATAGTCTGGAAGGGAGATGAGTACCTCAGAGGCAAAAACTTTTAGTTACAGTCCATTTGGAGGGGAAAAACAGTTTCACTTCTCTAACACTTTCTATACAGGCATATACAAGCTGTAGAAGCAGCAGTTATCCTTTAAACCTGCGCTTGCTTTTTAAGCCAAAAAAAGAAGATGTTTAATTAACTTGTTTGTTAATGACCTAATCTTGTTAATAACCTATTCTGTAACCCATAATACTCCTAGCAGAACAAATACTTATGAAACCACATCTTAAAGAATGGAGCAAAGTATATTGACTAAAAGCTACTTTGTAGTCAATATCTGATAGGGAGCCATTACCGAATAAACACCTTCACTGTTACTCTAATGTATTTGCTGTTAAAAAATAAAATCCAGCTACAGGAACATGTAGCTGTTACATTGCATGACACATCAATAAGGTGTTAAATGGGCAAGTACGAGTTTTCCCCTGCCCTTCTTTCTAAAAAGTGACAAAGAAGTGTGTATCAGACTAAGCTAAATATTATTTATTGGATATGGATACTTGGAGACAGCACTGCACAGAGATTAGAGTCATAGACCAGGTCAGGACAAAAATCATCAGAACTCTATGAAGACAGATATTATTTTGAATTATATCTAACTATATAGTATCTTATCAGTAGATACAAAGACTTTGAATTCACTAAGTGCATGTAAATCATCACGGGCACCAAATTGAACCTCAAAACAAATACATGCTCAACCGATTTAAAGGATGACCTATTTAGTAATCTAGTGTTTAATAGTCTCAAGATTTTAAGCATATATGCTGAACAACTGCCCAGCAGCCTACGTGAGCCAGTCCTAGAGGAGTGAGCCTCAGAATGTGTACAGACTTGTGCTATAATTGGAGTGAAACAAGTCAGCTGAAGAAGCAGTGAATCTCATTTGTCCCTATTTTCCAGTATTAAAAAAAAATCCTTGTGCAAAGAGTCCCTTACACAGCTTTAGCAAAGCTTAAACTTTCAGTTTAAGACTTAAAGTGATATTTTCAAGTTATATCCTTTTAAGATATAATTGAATGATGCATTTACCTCCTCCCTCCCAGAATAATGAAGCTAGAAAAAACTCATTAAAAGAACTACCAAATCGTTGCATTAAGTAAACCAACAAAGCAGGAGAAACTGCATAGAACTACAGCTTACAAAGCTTTCCTAGACCCCTCCCAGTGTAAAGCAACTTACATATTATTTACACTCTGGTTGGAAGTAGAATAATCTAAACAGTTTTCACGTAGGGTAAAAAAAAAAAAAAAAAAAAAAAAAGGGAAAAAAAGAGAAAGAGAAGCAATGCCAAACAACTCCTAGAAATAATTCCAAAATATAGGCTAAAACCAATATGGACTTAGGAAATGTTATAGCAACCCAAGCTAACAGTCGTACCTGAGCCCTTTTCAATATTTATTTCTTCTCATCACCTCTGTATCTTAGTGATGAACAGCACTAGCTAGGAATGTTAATGTAGAAAGCATTAGATAAGAGAAAAACCAAAGACTATCACCTTATTTAAAAAAAAAAAAAAAAGAAAATTAAAGAATTAAACACAATCCTTTTCACAGATGTGAGTTACGGATGCTGCAAACATGAAGGAAGGTGTGCGACTGTAAAAGCTTCAGTTGGGAGGTAGAGTGGTTTGGGAATTAATACAATGAAACAAGCAAGCGGGGAAATAACAGCAGTGTGAGAAGTCCAATAATCACCTGTGCCTTTTTCATGTCAGTAGTCAGCTAAGCCTTGCCAGCAGAGCCTCCCCTCCCCTTAGCGCTGCCTCTTTGCCTCTGCACAATAAGCTCCATAACGAAAACCGGAATAGAGAGAAAAGCTGACAGGAAAGCAGAGAGTTTCTCCAAACTCTTTGTACTCCAGAAACTACTGAGATGCAGCTATAAAACAGCTGATCCAGTCCCTTAGCATCTAAAACCACAATGAGATTATTCAAGGTTTCAAGGCATCCCTAGAATTTACCAGAAAAAATATATTACAGAGGAACAACAAGATGTCAACCTTATTAAGTTTTCCTACATTAAAAAGCATTGCTAAGTATATTGGGTCCCTGTATTCAAGAAGTACCCGTAATACAAAACCAAAACATACAAAGAAACCCACCTCATCCTAAAGCAACTTCAAAAAAAAACCCCAAACATATTCTCAGAGAACAAATAGAAGCCCAATGATAGAAAACATTTCATCAAAACATGTAAAAAAAAAACATCTTGAAAACCCCACCATAAATCTGCATGTTAATTACCTTCCTGGGAAGCTGCACCTCCTCAGCAGCTCAGGACACCAGATAAATACATTTGAGCTGTTCTTCCTGATATAAAGAAAGGAGCAGTAGCTGGGCCCAGGTTCTTTAGTTACCTTGTTAAGAGCTTAATTGAATAATTAAATTAACCTGCTGAATGTCTGATTCTGCCTGTCGTTGCACTAGCCTCTGTTGGGAGTGTGGATTAGAGCAGAGTGGTGGGGGCTACAGTTGGGAAGAATTAACCCAGAGATGCTTTTTTCCCCTTTTCCCCACCCCAGAAGTGCAGGGGTTTGCAATATTTGATTACCAGAAGTATTTCTCAAGACTCTTCTCTTATAAGAGACAAATAAGTTTTTGCTTTAGGATGTTTATGAATTTTAAACCTGTTTTGTACATATATCTTAACTTTTGTTTATACTTGGACATTACATTTATTAAAGTTTAAAAAAAAGTAGTATCCATCATGACTATATTGTGGTTATGTGTGTAGAGTGCTTGTATGAACAGCACATTAGCATTCAAATCAGAAGAATAATGTACACAAATCACATATTTTTGTGCTATACATTTCTGCATTAATAAATATGCATTAGTACTGAAAAAAAGAATTAATTTCAGTCAGGCATATCAAGTGGTTTAATACTTCTAGTTTGAAAACTAGACAGGAATGTATACCGTTGAAGCTGACAGGAGAGGAATAAGCCCATGGAGAACATATTCTCTGAGAGTTGCCGTCACTGGCATAATTTTTGTAAATCATCAAAGCATGGACAGGTCCAATGAGTTGTCTATAGTGTTGCTGAGTCAAGGGGCAGCAAGAGATCACAGAATGGTAGGGTTGGCAGGGCCCTCTGGAGATCCCCCAGTCCCACCCCCTGCCAGAGCAGGGTCACCCAGAGCAGGGGGCACAGGAACGCCTCCAGGCGGGTTTGGGATGTCTCCAGAGACGGAGACTCCCCCACCTCCCTGGGCAGCCTGGGCCAGGGCTCTGCCACCCTCAAGGGAAAGAAGTTCCTCCTCAGGTTGAGATGAAATTTCTCATGTTCCAATTTGTGCCCGCGTTTCCCCTGTCCTGTCCCTGGACACCAGTGGAAAAGCCTGGCTCCATCGTCTTGACGCCCCCCCTTTAGCTCCTGCTGAGCATTGCTGAGCTCCCCTCTCAGCCTGCTCTGCTCCAGCTGAACAGCCCCAGGGCTCTCAGCCTTTCCCCATCAGAGAGATGCTCCAGTCCCTTTATCACCCTCATAGCTCTTCGCTGGATGGGCCAACGAGGGGGCTGAAGGAAAGGTCCAGCCAGGAGCAGCAAGAGACAGAACTGGAAACTGGCACACCTACAGCGGAGCTCAGGCTGGGAGTGAAGGCCCAGTCCTCAGCTTAAACAGGGCTCCTGAGCCCATGTGCAGGGTTGTTTCGCACCGAGGAGGTGCTAGTTCTTTTGGGATCTCACTAAGAAAAGCATCAGCACTTAAAGCTGGTTAAGGAATTTATTAAGTAAAAGATGGAAATAATGGGAAAAGTTATAACAATCTTACGACCCTCCAGATGCTGGGTGTGGATGGAGGCCCCAGGTGGGGCTGTGTCAGGGTCATTAATGGCACTCAGGACCCTGACACAAGTGTACAGGATCACTACAGCACATTCCAGAATGTGACTGAATTACTGATAAATTGCTTTATCTTAAAAGCCATTGAATCCAGTAGATTTCATGAGCTCTGGAGAACGTAAATGAAGGACCAAGATGAGCAAGACATCTAAAATAAAATCTAACAAGATGGTCCAAAAGCCAATGAATTTTTTTTTAAATTTTCTTTGATTTTTTTCCAAATGAACACTGCATATACCCAGAATTTTGGAAAAGTTATTTTTTTAGGGAAGTACTAGGACCATCCTATAAAGTCCTGAACTGACCTTAGGCAGAACATTGCATTTTATTCTCATCATTTAGTTCTGAGAAAAAGAAATTCAAACTGGAAAAAAAGGTGAGAAAAGCCACTCAGGAGACTCAAGAGCTTGGTTCATTTGGTAAATGCATTTCTTGAGGTAAAAACAAAGGGAGGAAAAGAATAATACTGTCCAAAGAGCCGCAGACAAAACACAAAACCACGAAAGCCCAAAACAAACACAAAAACCAACCAATCAAACAGAAAAGTATGTGAATTTAAACTTGCCAGGAATAAACCAGGGTTTGAAATTGGAAAAGGTTTCTAATCATCAAAGCAGTGAGATACTACCCCTCTAGGAGCAGCAGCACAAAAGGGGTTAGATATTTCTACAATGTAACTTACATTTAGTCAAACTGTGGATGACTTTTCACGGTGCGATTACCCAAAATAGCTGTGGACTAAACCCAGTGTCCCAGAAGTCATCTTCCACACTTCTGTTCAGCTTCACCGTACACACAGAAATACCACTGCACTGAAGATACAGAGGATCTCATTAAGTAGAGGAATTAATGCTATGCAGGCTTTATATTTATTTATCTATATCTATATCCTATTCCCTTCCCACCACCTTCACAACACGAGCAACGAGGCCAAGGCAGAGCACCGCCATTGCATGGTTATTGGCATTACCAAATTGCTTCCAGTTGGCTTGGGTATCTTTATAGATTACTGCACTGAGTCGGGTAGAATCATAAGTAATATCTAACACTTCTTTCAGTGCATTGCTGCTTGGACCGCTTTGGCAGCAGATTTCATAGGGGAGTCTCCACTCTGTCCCAGACAGTGGTTTCCCACTCGTGGTCAAGCCTACTGAACGCTCTGTGTTGAAAACAGTGAAGTGGAAGGTAGGATAAACACAAAGAAAGAGAAAATAAGACAGAATAACCAGAACCACAACTAATCGTTGACATGTGTTACTTTTCCAGCTTTTAATACATGGATCAGATTTAGCAATTAATAGTAAAATTAATGAATAATAGTAGTATATAATAATAATAAATTCCATCAGTAAACTATGCCACTATAAGACAATACTAAAATCACTGCTAAAAGGAAAGTTGCTAACTGTAGAACATTTACTTTGTATGGAAAATTTTCAATCTTTTGCTAAAACTGTTTCAATCATTTATCTTCAAGACCTGGCGCCAATGATTAAAATTATTTATGTGAAGTTGCTTACAGTTACATCTGTAATTTTGAAATATCACACATAATTGACTTTGATGCTTTAAATTCTTCTCCCTGGTTTCAAATCAACAACAACTTTTGCCTTTTTATAGAAACTAGAATTTTAAAGTCCAGTTGACTTCAACAAAAAAGAAAAGGAAGACATTAACAAGGGTCAGTAAACTGAAAGTCCTTGTCTCTGACTTAGAACATGAATATATTCAAAATCTGGTGAGCTGTGAGGCATTTTATGGTTTATCAGGATCCAATGAATTATGAGATTAAGGGCTGGGTTTACAAAGGGTTGAGGAACAATATTCAAGCTGTAATTGGGTTTTAAGCCTTCAGATTCTTTTCTCTAAACTCCTGCAGCAAGCCTGAGGGAGATGCATTCACCTTCCCTTGAGGAAGTTCTCACTAGTACTCCAAAGTTCCTTTGTGAAAACATATCAGCACTTTTAATGAAGATATAGTTCACAAAGCACCTCAGCAGGATTGCTCACATGAACATATTTTCCGAAATCATAAGGTATTAAGCCACTTGCTGTAAAAGGAATGGACATTAGGGTATATTATACCAATATATTCAGCTCATAAATTATAACTTTACATACTATGTCCATTTTTTCAAATTATTATAACTCATATTCTGCCCACATGGAAACTTCTAATAGAGATTGCTGTAGAGAACGATAAGGGGTGGTTTCACTTTGTTCTGTTTAGTCTCAGGGATAATGTTCATTTGCTACATTTCTTGAAAGAGCTTCCAAGTGCAGGGTTCTCAAGCAGGCCGCCAAAGAGGGAAGGCCAGAGATGGAAAATTACACCTCAGTGCAAATCACCCAGGGGTCTAAGACCTTATAAATGAAGCAAAAAAAAAATTTGCCATCAAGCACTCACTCCATAGAAAAAGTAGTATGCATAAAACCACTGTTGTATAATTAATTATCACCAAAACAAGACATTTCCCAGCAAATTAATTAACTGAAATAGGTCAATAGTGTCAAAATGTATTTAAGAAGAGCTACTGAGCAAAAAGAGGGCAAAATTAGTTTGTTTTTCCGCCACAGCTCTGAAAACCAGTTTGGAATAGTAGTGTTTATAAAGTAATAGCCAGCTGCCAACCTAAGCTAGCCCAGGGCGCACATTTTAGAATCACTTCCCAGATTGTTATAAAAGATCCCTTGCCAGTTATTTAAGCAATACAGGATTTAAAGAGTTACTGACAGTTTGCCTTCCTTGTAATTTTCTTATCAAATTTACGCCTTTTTGCTGTTCTTGAGCTAGATATAGCGTGCACAGTCAGTACCAATGTTGGAGCTGAGCACAGACCATAGCAAGAGAGAGAAAATAATTAGTGGGAGATTGTCCACTTTGGTCTACGTCTTTCAGATTCACTCTGTCCCTAAACTGATCCCCGTGTTCAGAACCTGCTGCAAAATCTGTGTACTCTCCAAAACAAGTGAGAAAACCAATGTGAAGTAAGGCAGGATGAGAAAATCTGGACTCCCAGGTTTGGTACCTTCCATTTCCCATACACCTGCTGTCACTACGACTTTGCCGCATCTGTTCCTGAGCACTGAGAAGTTTATTTGAAGTGGGTTTTTTTTAATTTTAATTTAAAATACTCCAATAGAAACAAAGGTAGTTGAACACCAGCAGATTTTGAAAATGTCCTATCTAAACCCCTGCCTCTAAGCACAAACGTCAATACAGCCTAGAATATAAAGCACTGAGGTGTCCTCAAAATTATTTGACTCATTGAAAGACCCACACATTTTCAGCTGTAATATTAAAATGGTCTCAATCCAAACTACGTTTTACACATATTTCTCACATTGTAATCCATGGCAGTTAATTTATGCTGGTGCAGTTTGCTTCTCAAAGTTAAATATTTTTATGCAAAACTATTGCATAAGCAAAGAAGAAAAAAAAAGACTTAAAAAAATTAAAACTTAATTGAAAAAATTCAAACTTAAATTTTCACAACAAGAAAATGGCAGGCTGCTCTGGATATTCAAGCGTTGTTCTGCTATGATTACAAGGACTAATTAAACAAATAAATAAAAAAAAAAATAAAAAAAATAAAGAGGAGCGCTCACTGACTAGCAGGAGCTGTCTCCCTTGAGGTTTGAGCCAGCAAAACATTCAGAGGGCCGCCGGCTCCAGCAGAACCGCTCACCTGCTTGGAGCTGAATTGCGCTTTACAGATTGAAGCCTTGATTAACAGATGGAGTCAATAACAAAAAAAAAATGAAATTAGTTTGAAAATCTTTCTGCTTTTCATTGGACTCTGTGCACAGCACTTCACAGGCATTTCTGTCCCTTTTTTAGACTGATGTTTGTTCTCCTCTTTTTTTTTGTAAAATATAGAGAAAATACTAACTTCCCATTGACTCTCTAACAGAAATTCTGTTTATAAGCACATAAAGAAGAGACCAGATTTTGCCCCAAGGCAGTCAAGACACTACAGTGAATGCAAACATATCGGCTCCACCTCAGCACTTCTTTTCAGTGATGACTCCTTATGGAGTACAAATTCAGCCTGTATTTATATCCTTGCTTAATTGTCTTCATATAAAGTGAATATGTATATCTTTTCTAAATATAATGACTAATATTTAATAAAAATTTTATATTTCTACATTAGACAATTTCAGAGTGGTATTTTTTATGTATATAACTGTTATTTACAGGGCTGTGGGGTTTTCATTGAAGTTTCCAATCTGTTCTCCCTATATCAATATATTTTCCAAATTCTGATGTATGTACACTTGATATGTACGTAGGATACGTTAGTACTCTGAAATATACCACTCTTATTAACATTGGATGAGCTCTAGCACTGAAAGTAAAAGGCAGAGCGTCTATCTGCATTTTAATTTCTGCTGCTACTATAACCCCCCACCCCAGAGATGAACTTCTCATATGGTTTAGCACAGCTCTAAAGAACACGAGGGACAGAAGAATATCAGTTGCCACTGGAACTGGCAAACTCCATCTGATTTCAGAGAATTAAAGGTTAAAACAGAAGGAGCTTGAGAAGAACTATCTGTAGAAAAATGCACGCAATCTGTTGGCCATATCTCACTTTGTTAAAAGACTGATAATTTAATTAACCATGAAGTAGAAACAATTTCTTTGTATGCATTCAGAAGTTAAATGCAACAAGACTTAAAAGTCTATTTATTTTAGTTACCCCAAGACTTCCTTTTGAGGTAATACATTCTGAAGAAAGTTATGTCACAGCCTTGTGGTGAGCATCTATATTTCTTATTGAGAAAATGGGCAAAGGCCCGTATACAGACTTACCACTGTATTTTCAGACTGAAGTACGTTGTTAAGCCTTTTGTTGCCTATTGAGTTATACTGAACAACTACGTTTTTCTTTTTAATGACTTTACTCCTACACTTTAAAGTTGGCTTTTCTATTTCAGGATTGTGTTTATCAAAAAAAAAAAATCTATTTCTAGTTCTGTGTTTAATAATAGGTCAAAGCCTCTGGGGATTCACACTTGAATGAATTACATCCTGGGGAATCCTGTGTACTGAGGAAAGCCAGACTAATTAACATAATCAAACATGTCTCCGTAAAACCGGGATCTAAAACTACAGTGATGTCATATCCCATCACAACACCCTCTAAAAATGCTGGAATGTTCAAACAAGCAACACAAGTGTGGTAAAGACTACATATGTGAGATCTTTATTCCTTACCATTACGATACATGTGATTTTCAAGTCTGTCAGCTTGGAAGCCAATCTCATGTTTGTAAGGTCAATTAATTGCTTTTCTAAGAAATTAAATAACTTTAACTTTGTTAAAGCTGAATATATCATGACAAAGCATTGTGGGTTTATAGATTCTCATGTTTTAACACTGGAGCCGTCGTTGATTTGAACTTCTGCATCTCAAGGCTCATCAGATTTTACCCAGCGTCTTCTGGATCAAACCCAGAACATACAGCTGACCTAGATTTAAAGACTTTAAATGGTGATCAGTTCTGCTCCCTCTTTAGTTGTTTCAGTCTTTTAATTGCTTCAAAGTAGGATTATTTTTTGTTCTATTCTGAATTCCTCTTTTATCAGGTTCCAGTCTTGCTATTTTACTACCTCTACTAATTTAAAAAATTACCTTCAGTTCACAATGTTTTTTCCATCATGATGGTGTCTAAAGATACCTTTAAACCTTCTGGTTTTTACAAGCTAAACTGCTTTAATTTTATGTTAGAAAAGTATTCCAAACTGGACCTCTTTTCAGAAACCTTTAAAATTTGCCAGCCTTCTTACAGAATGATTATTTGAACATATTGAACCATAACATATTCCAGGATAGGAGAGATTAAAATGGTAGTAACAACTCCTCATGACTACCACTGGGATTAGTTTGCCTTAATATTCCACAAGGACTCTGCCGCGCCAAACGGTACATTCAGTAATCCTTCAGTCCATAGCTGCACGTTGGCTTCTCTCTGAATACAGCTGAGCAGCTGCGTGATCTTGCATTCCGTTGTATAAATTGTGTTATTAAAGTGAGCTACTTACTTGAGTGACGTTTATCTTTTGCTGAGTGCAGACACACAAAGTTTTTCATGTACACCTATTTTTGGGGCCAAAAAAAAAAAAAAATTAATCTAGTGTTATGCTCCACATTAGGATCATCTCCTTCTGGCAGCCTTAAAGCACTTTTGACTCCAGGCTACTCCTGGTGACTATCATGAAAGCTCACAAATTCAAGTGGTTTACTTTCAAATATAGAATCATGGAATTGTCAGGGTTGGAAGGGNGGTTGGCTTTCTGGGCTGCAAGTGCACACTGACGGCTCGTGTTTATCCTCTCATTCACAAATATACCTAAATGTCAGTTGGAACAGAGAAAGAGAAGCATAACCAGAAGCCTGCTGGTTATGAGGAGAATTAGAGATTGCCTTTAACATATGGTATACATATATCAACTATCATGTTTTGAACGATAAGCAATATTTTATAATGTTGTTATCCAGGTGTCTGAGGCATATATAACTGAACAACATTAGTATTTGAGACAGATTCTTACCATGGTGAGACTCCATGGATCTCATTTTTATAGTGGGTGTTCAAGCAGGTCTCACATTTCAATTTACTGTGTCTACAAGAAGTATTAGGAGATACAAAAAAAATCTTCTAATGATTGGACATAGCCATGCATTCAGCTTTGTGTAATAGCAGGTAAGTGTACCAATAGTATGGAAAGAACAAAAAGATGATAATTAAAGCAACAGCAAACTGAAACACTTAAAACAATTAGGGAATATTTTATAAAAGTTTGTGGTTAAAAACTAAGTATACTATATGCTTCTAATCTCACTGAAGTCAACATTATGTACTCAAGGACTTTGTTGAACTGGAACTTTTCATAAATCAAGGTGAGTTGTTTGAATCCTCTCAGAAGATAGTATTTTAATATTCAACACTACCCATATGAAAATCTCCAAAAGCTTGAAAACAACATTTGTATTTAGCAGAACAAAATGACAGAACAGCAAAGTTGCTACTGAAAGCACAAGCAAGGGTCCGTTTTTCCCACAGGGATTTTGAGAAATTTGAACTCTGCATATCTGAAGTATAGCCTATATTTATAATTAATGGAACTGTTCCTCTTGGAGAACTGGAGAGTTCGCACTGGTAGTTTTAACTAATAGCATCACAAGAAAAATGTCCTTGCCTCAGTGCAAATAAAGGAAATGTTAGACCAATTCACTGCTGAAGTACATAAGGCATGAAGATAAAGAGCTTCTGGAGAAGGAGGCTCACTAAATACTTGTTTTAAGAGGAAAGATAAGAATCCATTGTTCTGAATATACAAAGGAAATACTCTACCCTGATTCTGTAGAGCACCTGCATCGACAGACTGTCTTTGAGCAAACAGAGGGATTCTTCAGTTTGTTTGCTATTATGTTTTCAGTTAAAAGTTTAGACAGGTTCTTCTCATGACCATTGTTGCCACACAGGGCAACTGGGAGAACGAGAACAAAAGGATAAACTTTTTGCCAAGTGGATATAGAAAGTTAGAGTACTGAACACAAAGAGTCCCTGAATTTATGTAAGCACTACTAATAAAAAAAAAATCCTGGGGAATGTAAGAAATAACTTTGCGATATTCTAGTACATTGTTCAGCCATACGCTTGATAGGTATTAAGAAAGAAATCCAAACTGGATCTAAAATGTGTGGTAGGTGTTATTATTTAGTGATACGTGCTGGAACGACCTTGAAGAAGAGGTAAAAAAAGGTAAGGATCGGGCAACAATGGAATATGTTAGTTAAGAACTGAGGTGAAAGCTACACGTTGGAAATTTTTGAAACAAAACAGACAATGTGATTGCCTCTAAAGATTTCTAATGAAATACCCTATTTCTAACATACACCTTAACATTGGATAGAAGGAATGCATAAACTCCTCATTTCTTGCCTGCATCTACTCTACTTAATGATCTCTCTCTTTTTTTCTGTTTTATGTGAAAAGTTGTTCTTTATTTCACTTTGGCTTTCCACCTTCCTTATTCTGTAATGAGTTTATTATACTCCCCTCAAATTTCAGTTTCTTTTACTCTGCATCATGTGTCTAATCTTGCTAAACCTCTGCCACTTTTTATTTTTCCTTCTTTCTTCAGCAATTGAGTCTTCTGTAGCCTTTTAAGAGTTGAAATAAGACTCTGGTCTGAGATAATCATGTGGAGTTGTACAGGTAGTGGGGCTGCTGTCTAACACGAATTAGTGGCTATAGGAAAAAGTAAGGCAGCAGATTGTACTGAGACAAACACTGAGAGGAGGATATGCCCAGCCAGATACATTTCACATATGCAGAGATCTGGCCCTGAACTGCTCCCACATTTCTCCTTCCATTGGCTCTCCCAGACATGCCTTTTAGTCTCACAGAGAGCATCCCTACTCTACAGTCTCCGATATATTTTCCTCTTCTGTCCCTCTCCAGGTATACAATCATAGAACAGTTTGGGTAGAAGGGACCATAAAGACATCTAGTTCCAATCCCCCTGCCATGAGCAAGGACACTCGCCACTAGACCAGGTTGCTCCAAGCCCCTTCCAAACTGAGGGAAACTTTCCTATTTCCCTCTTACAGTGTTCTTTCCCTTTTTCCCTCCCAGGATCCACCCTCTTCCCCAGTCAAACTTTCAAAATCTTTCAATTTGCCTATCCATTCTGCCTTATGGCACTAGATCATCTCTCTTTTCTGAAACGTGGAATAGAACAGGATGTACTTTCACTGTGTCCATCAGCACTGTAATTTCAAAGAAGAGACTGAAACACAGAGCTGGGTGTCGTATCACACACCCCCC